>ML779219.1:305429-368429 GCA_009831015.1 Picea engelmannii
TCATTAGGGTTGACTTCATCATGTACTAGGGCTTCTTCATTTCATTCTAGTAGTCTATATAGATTCCCTTCACGTCTTCCAATAACCCTAGCATCTTCTATGCTGGAATCTTTATGCCATGATAACACCTTTTCATCTATGAAAGCTATTATGTTTCCTTTGTCTTCTAAACATGATATTGATACAAGATTCTTTTGTAAACCAGGTACATATAGAACATTGCTTAAGTGAACATGATTACTTGATTCCAGTTTGATGGAGGCTTGTCCAAATCCTTCGACGGGGTAGGTGCTTTTGTCTCCAAGCTCCACCTTGTACAATGTCTTTCTCTCATTTAGATCTGAGAGTCTTTCTTGATCTCCCGTCATGTGCCTGGAAGCTCCACTGTCGATTATCCACATATCATCTTCAATTGTCCTGATAAGTGTTGAGTAATGTAAGAGACTTATTGTTTCGTACATGTCTTCGGTTGACTGATAACTGGTCATGCCTTGATCCAAAACTTCAACTGCATCTTTTCTCTCTTCTGAGAAAGTCAATAGGTGCGTTGAGTAGGGGCGCATCTAGATATATTCTCCTTGAGCAAGATGCTTCATCACAAGGTGTCAGATCTGAGAATTAGGGTTTCTGCAACTGCTACTGCTAGTAACCCTAGCTGCAGTTCTTTAGAAGTTGCTCCTGCTAGTAACCCTAGCAACAGTTCCTCAATGAGCTCAATACCTAGCGGTTATGTTTCCTTCCAGCATTTTAGGCTGACTGAAGTGTCTGTGGGCCCATAACCTGTTAGAATATAGAGCATTGTGCTCGTTTAACCATTGACGATACCCTCGTCACCCAACCACAGGCCTTAAGCCGCCCTCCGAGCACCTTGACCTTGATCGAGAAGAGAATTTTGGTTGCAATCTATAGCCAAGAGAGGCTAAATGCACCAAGCAAAAGAATAGAAACTAAACTAAATAGATGATCCCACCCAGAAGCTAGCGCACCACTCTCCCAGCTTTCCTAGAAAACCTGCGCACCAAACTGTTGCTGCCTGCAACTACCTGCGCAGATATTGCTCTCACTGCAACTGCTGAGATGACAAATAATGAAACTGGCGCCCTGTATTTATAGTGGACTGGCCAATCTAAATGGGGTTGACCTGGCCAGTCTAACTGGGCCAACTTCTCCTTCTGGGCATCAATAAATTTAAATAAATATATTTGTTCAGCCGACAACTTGTCTAGGGTTTCCTTCAATTCTTTGCTTCCTTTTGTAGGATTCTAATCTTGTCATAGGTCATAATAGAGGTTCATACCTCCCACAACTACCATAATATTAACACCAGGCTCCTCACCCTGCGATCTAACCCTCAAGATCTAGCTACTTGACTCTCATACAACTCAATAGCTTACAAAAATGGTATCATATCTTACAGTAGTTTCCTTCACCGAACATTACAAAACTTTGGAACCCGGACCTAGACCTCCTAGGTACTTATTTATACTAATTTCCATCTTATCATTCATTGCAATCTCTTACAAAAACCCTAACCCTAATGTGGTTAGGTTTTCCTGCATGCACGCCTTGCATGCTTTCCTCCTTTACATGCAGCTTTCCCTCACATGTGTTGATTTTCCTACCAACTGTCTTTTTTTGAATTAAGCTTTACTTTCCAAAAATGGAATTTTCCTCAAACTCGGTGTGCACCCAACAAGACCCCAAAGCTGATATATGGCTCATCCCAAGCCACTTAGCTAGTGCGCGCTCCCTCTATGGTTGTTTCAAAAATTTGGAACTTATATGCTAGTTCCCTTCCTCGCGTTTTGACCTGCGCGGATTTTCCTGCCAGTGCCTCTACTGACTACATTATGATCTCCTCCTGGATCAGTGTTGTGCTCTCTGTATGCACCTTTTCCATTCTCTTATTTTCCTCCTCCACCTATGTGATCATCTGTGTTGCTTGGTCCTGGAGGGGTTCTAATTCCACCTGTCTCTCTTGTTTTTGCATCTGGGCAAAATTTAAATCTGCCTGCAGCTTATTCAAGTCTTGATTACCTTTCAGGTACTCTGTGATGCTCATTGTTTTCTATATGTTCTTGAGCTCTTGTACGGTTGTGTTAAACCTTTCCTCTTCTTGGTCCCACTGTTGGACCTGCTCATCCTCATCCAGCATTGTCCAGAGTTGTGTGACTTTGTCAAACAAATTTTCTTTCGTACTTACATGGTTTTCTAGTTCTACTAATTGGATTACAGTGTCTTGTTTCTTCTTCTCCCTGACCTCAGGAGGAGTTGTAGGAGTCAAATTTTCTTTTAATTCATCAATCTCTTTCCTATAGTGTTCAATAGTTTGGGAAATGAGCTTGAGTTTCTCCTTTGCGCTTGTGTTTTCTACCTGCGCACTGTCAGGGATGTGATTGTACACCGATGTCACACCCTGCTCTATTCTGTCTAAGCACTCCTTTTCTTCCTTGGTTTCAAGCTTGACTTGATCGACCACTAATTCCAAGGCGTCCTTTTCATTTCTCGCCTCCTACAATTCTGTTGCATTTGTTTTGGCACGTGATTGTACCTCATGTACGACACTGACTTGGAGCCTGTATAGTGCCTTTGTAGGTATTCGTGCTAATACCAGTTTTACATGCACCAGATCCTTCAATGGTGTCTGGGTTGTGGCGTCATCCATCTGTATCATGTTAGATGTAATTTTGAAAGTCGGACTCACATGGGCGATAGTTTGAATTGTGTCATGCTCACTCGACGCATTCCTTGTCTCTATTGTTGTTGCTTCAGGGAAGGATTTTGTTCACCTTTTAGGGCTCTGCAGTGACCTAATCTATTCAAGGACCTACGTTATCCCTGCTAACTTGTCTTGTATTCTGCCTCTCTAGTGTTGGGCTTCCTCAAATTCTTTGGTTGCATGGTCTTGCACTCTCTTTGCCACGAGGTATGCATCATCCTTGGTGATAGTGTATTTCAGCGGCTACTTATGCACCTTGTCCTTCTTGCGCCCCAGCCCCCCGTATGTATAATCGACTGCTTGGGTGGCATTGTTTCCTGTGGGGTTGTTGTCGAGGGGGTTTCTTGCATTATTGTGTCCCCCACCATTTGTTCCTTTGGGCTTGGGGCAATGTCCTTTTTCGTTTCCTACACATATTTCTTTGGCACACTCCCCTTCTTCTGCTACACCGGCTTATGGATGGGTTTCCCCAACTTCGTTGGCTTTTTGGGCGCAGCGGTGTCACCAGCAAGAGATTTGGTTTGCCCTGTGTCTATCTATGTACCCTTAGGAACCTCTTGCGTCAGGACTAGAATCCTCCAATCGTCATGTCAATCCCTCATTGTCATTTCTATGTCCTCTCTAGTGACGCAATATATTAACTGTAGCCATTCCTTCCCCGGATCCTTGTATGCTTGGATCCACATATTATGCTTTTTCGCTTTGAAATTGGCTATCTCCATGTATTGTGCGACCATTTTTGGAGTAATTCTCCAACTGTTTGCAATGTTCTCCTGTAGCTCGCTGAAGTACCGTGAAAAGGCACCTATGTTGGCACTTCTATGCTTGGGATCTAAAGTGCTCCCTAATGATGTGTACTACGTTGTGCGGCAACGACCTATCCGCTCACAAAAATGATAGTATGGAGGCTCCCTCCACCCAATCAATGCGATCAAAAGGAGTAACCACAAATAGTGGAACTTTGTTCCCAAGTCATGTGCGTTTGTGCATTCATCGAGGAACGGGTTCAATAAATACGAGGCCCAGCTGAGCATAGTGCCACTGGCGCACTGTGCTACAGCTGCAACGACCCCGACAGGGACTTCCTCCTTGCGGCATTTTTTGAGCATCTTATAGTCCATGAGTTTGGTGGTCATTCTTGTTGATGCATCATTGATCCTCTTAATTATAGTCCCGAGGGAGCCCCTTTTTGTGTCATAAGTTTTCTTCATCTCTTCTGCAAGTGCTTTCTCCTTTGTTTTGTCATCCAAGTATTGTGTGGGACTCTCACCCATAGATGACAGACCTGTGATGAATGTAATTATTTCCACGTCTATTGAGACAGGCTCCTCCAACCATAGGAATCCTCCATGAAGGACCGCCATCAATTACTTGACCCAGTTGTTTACCTCTTTCCCCCTGCCAAAATGGAGAATTTCGAGCAAGTTCAAAATTCTTGTGTTGGCCAGGCTGGCTGCCCATGATTTTGGTTGTAAAATTGGGTCACCAAAGGGGCATGTGCCTATACTGTCGAGGTATACCTATTGCACAAACTCTGTGAATTTGCCAGCATCGGCCACGTCATGGTTTGAATACCATAGTCTTTCCATGTATCCTATAAGGGAAGGCATGGCCTGCACCCCCTCAAGAATGTGTGGTAGCACTATTGTTGCGTCAAATTGTCTGTGCGGTGACCACGCCATGGGTTATTTTCCATTTCTTCTTGGCGGCTCACTTGAGGTCTCAGCCTCCATCTGTCTCTCTTCAGCGATAGAGTCTAGTTGGTTGGTAATGTCTTCCACCAGACCATTTTGTTGTTGTGCATATCCTAATCTGGGTGGTGGTTTCGGTGCGACAACCTCGGTTTGCACCATGGTGGCCCGATTTACTCTGTGGGCTCCTTCGGCCCTCACAGTTCGCTGTGGGTTTCCTACATCTTCGGCCTGTTGGCCCTGTGCACTATCATGTGGGTTGATATCCATGCCAGTAGTTCCTACGGGTTGGGATTCTTCATCCACGGGTGTGGGGCTTACTGGCTCTTCGTGTGGTGAGGAAATTGCGTCAACGTCGATGAATTCCTCCTACTATATGGTTTATGGCTCGGCCTCACCTATTTCGTGAGGTGCCCAACACCACTTCGGGTTTTTCTCATTGTTTGGCTCGATGCACCAATATTTGGTGGTAACATCGTGGGCACTAGATGCTTTCACCGGATGGTTGTCGACTAGTTCTCCATGTGCACTCGTCAAGTCGATTCGGCTCTGTGTGTTCTTCTAGCGCTGCAAGTTTGCAAATTCACAATAAGTTGTAAATTTCTCCTGTTTCTCCTTTATATAGCGTGTGCATAAATTTTGTGAAGCTTCTTGGAGAAGCTTCCCTAGCTGGGATTAATGCAAATGAGTATGTTCATTTAATTTCATAAATGCCCCGAGCTGGCGCCTTTTTACCCTAACCATCGTTTTTTCTTTTTTGGACTATTGGTACCTTTTCTGTGGTACTAAACTTTTTGAGTGCGTCGCATATCCTTGCTGTAATTTTTCCTTAATGCGTAGTGTGTCACCCATATGCTGCACGCGGACATTTTTCTTTCGGTCGCGTTGAGTCCACTTCTGTTGCGCGTTGTATTTCCCAATATTTTTTTATTTTTTGTCTTGTCTATTTTTGTATTTGTTTTTCCTTCTTTTTATCCTTTTTTTTTCTTTTTCTTATTTTTCTATCTTAACTTCTACTATAGTATACTATGTACATGTTTTCTTGTTGCTCTGTAACTTTTAAGTGATAGGAGGTTGATTGTACCTGTACAGTTTCATTTGACTCCATTGATCAGTCCTTTCAGTTTTGTGCCTCCCAAGTATTTTAAATGTACATATCCCCCATCTGTGATAGCTTTCACTTCATATGGCCCCAGCCAATGCATTCTGAATTTACCAGGATGTTGAAAAAATTTGCTATCGTAGAGAAAGACTAGGTCTCCTTCCTTAAAGTTCTTCCTCCTGATATGTATGCCATGCCAAGCTTTGTCTCTTTCTTTCTATAATTCTTGGTGAAATCCTGCTAGAATCCTATCATCTTCCATCTCCATTATTTGATTTAATCTTTCCTTCACTACGCCTCTTTCTGTCATGTTGGTGATTATTGCTACGCGCAGACTAGGTACTAGAAATTCCATTGGTACCACTACTTCTTTCCCATACACCAACCTGAATGGTGTATGTCATGTCAGTTTCTTACATGTAGTCATGTATGCCCATAGTACTGCAGGCTTTTTCAAGTCCCAATCATCCCTGTTGATGTTGCAGATCTTTGTCAGAGCATTCTCCAAGATCTTATTGAAGGATTCTACTGTTCCATTTGCTTGAGGATGGTATGGTGTACTCTTCTGATGATAGACTTCAAACTCCTTAGTCATATTCTTGATAGTGTTGTTGATGAAGTGAGTACCTTGGTCACTAATAAAAATCCTTGGACAACCAAATCTAGTGATCACTTGCTCAAACAAGAAGTGTGTTGTTGTCTCTGTGCTGCAGTCTTTTACTGGTTCTGCTTCTGCCCATATTGTTAAGTATTATATTGCAGTGATGATATATCTTTCTCCTGACCTTCTTGTTGGTGGATTAATTGGTCCCACAAATTATATTGCACATTTCTCAAATACTTGCAAATTTACTTGTGGTATTAGAGGCATCTCATCCCTTCCATTAGGTTTACCAACCCTCTGACAAACATCACATCTCTGGTAATATTCCTTGGCATCTCTGTGAATTGTTGGCCACCATAGTCCTGCGCGTAATACTTTTTGCATGGTAGCTTTTCCTACATAGTGTCCTCCAGCTATTCCCTCATGAGCTTCTGCCAAAATTCTAGGCCTTTCATGTTCCAGTACGCATCTTCTCAAAATGTTGTATGTGCCCATTTTGTATAAGTGTCTTGCAATCAATTAATAGTATGCAGCTCTGACTACTAGATTTTTCTTCTGCGTAGTACTAAATTCTTGTGGCGCAGCCCCTGTACTCAAGTATTGAATGATATCATCAAAATATTCATTAGCTATTTGGACTGAAAATAATTGCGTATCAGGGAAGTTGTCTTCCAAATTGGTAGGTTCTTCTCCATTCATTACCCTTGACAGGTGATCAAGTCCTGCATTCAAATTCCCTGGTTTGAATATCACTTCAAAATCAAATTCATGAAATAACAGTAGCCATCTACATATCTTCCCCCCAAACACTGGCTTGTTAACTAGGTATTTGAGGGTTGAATGACCTGTGAACATCTTAAAGTGTTTGCCCAATATGTAATGTCTAAACTTCTAAAGTGCATAGACTATAGCTAGGCCTTCTCTTTCTGTAGTGTTGTAGTTCTTCTCTAACTCTGACAGTTTTCTGCTAGCAAATGTTGTAGGATGGTCCAAATCTCATGCTCTTGGCTGCGTTAGAATTGCTCCATTGTTATAGTTGATGCATCTACATGCACATGAAAATTCGTTTCCAAGTTTGGGAATACTATAATAGGTGTTGTGACCATATTTTCTTTTAGGGTGTCCAAACCTTGCTGACAGACCTCATTCCATTAAAATTTAGTATCTTTCTTTAACAATTTCTCCATTGGCACAGTGATCTACGCATACCCTTTTATAAAAATTGTGTAGTATCCTATATGTCTCAATGTTTCTCTCAACTGGCACACTAATTTTGGTGGTGGTAAATTGATAATGACTGCAACCTTGACAGGATCTACTAGCAAGCCTTGTTTTCACACTATATGGCCCAACAATATTCCAAAAGGTGTCCCAAAGATGCATTTCTTGATATTCAATGATATCTGACACTGCCCGCATATTTCCAACATTAGCCTTAATACTTCTACATGATATTTTAATAGACTATATACAGTCCAGTCATCCAGATATACTTCTAGAAACTGATCTATGAACTCCTTAAAAGCAGCTATTACCACCCTTGAAAATATGGATGGTGCATTCTTCAGCCCAAAAGGCATGACTGTGTACTGGTAGGATCCCCATTATGTGGAAATAGTGGTCTTGTACCTGTCTTCTGGGGCTATCGTGATCTGGTGGTAACCTGAGAATCCATCTGTAAAGGAATATGCTTCCTGGCCTCCCACATTCTCTAGGACTTCATTTGTAAAAGGTGTAGGGAAAGGGTCATGTACGCAAGCATCATTCAATTTCCTCATATCTACACAAATCCTTATCCCCCCTTGTTTCTTCTCTTGAACTACCATAGGGCTTATCCATTCAAATTCCTCCACTGGTTCTATGATACCAGCTTCCAGCATTCTATCAATTTTTGCTTTTACTTTTTGCTTATATATTAGGTTTAGTCTATAGGGCCTCTGTCTGACATATCTAGCCTCAAGTTTGAGAGGTATCTTCATCTCTCATGGTTCTCCTACTATGCCTTTCATCTCTGTAAAATTTGTTGGGAAAAGATCACTATATTCACATAGTAACTATGTTATCCTTTATAATGTTTGCTCATCCCAATAATCTCCAATACTTGCCATTTTAGGATTATCAGTTGTGGCAATGTTGACTTTCTTCATTTTGATAGGTGCAACAAATACTTCTGATTCCAAATATGGACCTTCCACTCCTCTTTCTCCTTCAATTTATGTAATTTGAATGTTGTGTGGGTCATCTTCATCTGGTGCTTCTTCTTCCACATGATAACATGACAATAATTCTTTGATTGTCCATTTGTTTTGTTGTTGATACTTTGTCATGAGTTCAACCTCTGGGTCATCAATAAATATCACACCTCTTATCTGTTTAAGTATTGAATCAATGTTAGGGTTCTCATGTTCAAATGAGAAGGTTACTATAAAATTATGTTGTAATATTTTCCATTATGCAGTGCCTTTGTGCAGTTCTTGGTCTACATACCAGTTTTTTGGGATCCCTTACAATGTGTGGATGAAGTGATGAGGCCATTCCTCTGGTGGTGTCATCCTCCATAGTGTTCTACATCTCTCCAAAAAAAAAATTGTTGTCCTGTGTCCATCATATCTTTGCATCTTATTTCTCTTCTGCTCTACGCTGAATCTAATGTGTAGTAGTCACTTACATTGGTGCTAGTCCTTAACTATTTCTTTGTGCGCGCCCCACCATCTTGCAGGTGTTACCTTGAGTGCAATGTACAAGGATAAGATCCTATGGTTCTCTAACACTTCATCTTTGTATCTTGTTATTAATTATTCTAAATCATTTATGCCATGAAAACTGGGAGGTTCTCTTATCTCATTACCCACCCATCTCACTGTGTGGTCTATTCTTGTGCACCTTCTTGTGGAGAATTCATGTAATCTTCGCTGCCAATTATCCAAACCTGTATCTAAGTCAGACACACATGATGTGATGCTCCTCTAACTGAGTACCCCATCTGCATTTGGGTTTACATAATCTTCTTCGTGCGCGGTGGTTCTATATAACTTGTTGATTTCCTCCAAATCTAAGAAAGTGGTCTCTACAAACCTTTCTCCTTCTGATGGGTCTAGTGGCACAATGACTATGTATTCTCCTGATTCAAATGTCATATTCCTTGTCTTCAAGTTAATTATGGCTTGGTTGTCAAATGCCCAATCCAATTTAAGTAGTGTTGGATAAGTGTTGTGCCATCCATTATTTCTATCACTTCAAAGTCTGCCTTACTGCGCACTCCATCCAGATCTATTGTCACACCTTTTAGCCTTCCAATTGGTAGAAATCTGCGTTGGTTTTCTAGCTTCAGCTAGATAGGTGAGTAGCCTAATGTGGGCTCGCCCATACATTTCCATGTCTTCTTAGGTAACACATTGACCTTAGAGCCTAAATCCAATATAATGTTTCCCATATTGAAATCCCCAATGTTAGCATTCAATCTGAATTCCCTGCTTGTCCTCCTTCTTGAATGGAGGTGATTGATTGTCTTCTTCTCTAACTTCCCCTCTAGCTATTTGTTACATATTTCTAAGATATGTTTTAAAAATTTAATAGTTGATGGATTATTCAGTAGATTAACACAGGATTGCAGAAAAGTCTTAATGGTACTTACTTGCTCTACAGATTATGTTTCACTGGTGTGGTCCATTGATGAGGGAACTATGTACATTGGTACGTTCTGAGTGTGATGCGTGATTGTTGTAGATGTAACATCTTGCTTGAGGAACTCTTGTCTTGTCTCCTTGAATATTTCCTTTTCTTTCCCCGCATTGAACTGTTTGTGTGGTTTAGTTTTCTTCTTCACCCATTGGTGTTGTGCTAGTTCCTGTCTTATTGTGTCAACTCATGTCTTAGTTCCTCTGCATGTAACTATGTTGATATTTCTTCCATCGTCCCTAGCTTTTGTAGATATCCACTAAACATTTTGATTGTTCTGGTTCCTTTTTTCTTGAATCTTTCCCAAAAGTGTTGGGCATTCCTCTATATCATGGTTTGTTGCGTGACAGTACATACATGTCGTCAGTGGGAGTGGACATTCCCTTGCATAGTGTCTTGGTTTTTGGCAGGTAATACATACTACTGGACCTCTGCCTCTTCAAAATCCTCCTCTACCTCGTCCTCCACCTAGACCTTCTCGTGGTGTGTTGTATTGAGGCACATGATTATACTACGCGGGGTTATACTGTGGTTGCACGTTGTTATACTGAGGTTGCGCAGTGTTATACTGAGGTTGTGCATTATTATATGGGGGTGTTACCTGGTTGAACTATGGTGCGGTTTGTCCTGTCATCATTTCTACATGCACCCTATAGGTATCTGAAGCTATTTCCCTCATCAAGTCCATTGTCCTACAATCTTTGTCATCGTGACCTACTGATTTGAAAAAAGTGCAGTATGAATTATTGGGTATTGGGTATTGTCTAGTACTTTTGCATCATTGGACAATGATATGGATCATGCAAGTGTGTTTTATAGATCTCGCACCATGGTCCCCCCGTTGGAAAATGGTTTGGTAGCCTTGTTGCCATTTATTGCGCGAAAGTTGGGCACTCATTCTTGTGGTGTCCTTATGTCCTGCATGTGGAACACCAAACAACTTCTCTTTTCTCTTTTCCCTTATTCTAGCTTAGTTGAAATGTGAGGTTTTGCATATCTTCCTTTAGCTCTTATATTGTTGGATCTGTCTTCTGATACTGGTTCTCTTCCAGTTGTAGGGTTACCTGTAGAGCCTATGCCTGAGTTTGAAACTTCTAATGCCTCAAAGGGTATTTCAGGTGTGGTAGCAGTAAATTCACAAAGAGATGTCTATGTTGCATATCAATCATGACATACTTCAATTTACCCTTTAGTCGTTTGAACCTATGATCAATCTCCCAAACAGATGCACCTGATTTCTGTTTGATTTCGATCATCTCATTCATATATTGATCTTCTGAACTAGGCTTCTGAAATTCATTTATCAATAGCTTCTTGACATCTGCAATAGTTTGTGTTGTCCCTGGTGGACTGTTTACAGCTAGACTCATGTACCAATCTAGTGCGTGGTCTCTTAGTATGGTAGCTAATTGCTCAAGTTTTGTATCCTCATATGTAATATGCTTTTCTTCCCAGATCTGCTCGCAAATAAATAAATCCTTTTCAGGGTCGTCAGATGCCTCTCCCCAAAATTATAGTAACCTAATGGTGGGATCATGTCCTTCCATCTTGAACTGCGATGAACTACTACCTCCACGCGATGTAGATATTTGACTACAAATTCCTGAATTGGCTCCTCCAGTTGTTGCTCCTTGGCTAGATGTACTTCATGTTGTCTTTCTTCCACTAAAATTTGGTTGTCTAAATGGTAGTGTTCTTCCTGGTGTATTAGTCGCACATGGGGTTATGGGTTCCACATTGACACTGACATGGATAGGATTTTTGCCTTATGTTCCTACCCTTGGACCTCTTGTCTTCCTTTCATATGTTGCGAACAAGATTTCCTCAATCTTCTCTAGAGCCCGGAGATCCTCTACCTCTTCTTCATCACTTGCCAAGCCCTCTCTATCTACTATGGCTCTCTTCTTATTATTCATCTTATATTGGTAGGGTACTCCACTACGTGTTTTTAGAGTCCTTTCCATGATCTACTTGATCTGATCTTCCTCCATCATTATTGGGCCCATGGCCTCCTTCTTCTTTCCCTTATCCATCTCTTCCTCCATTTCTCCAACTTTTGTCAATGCTTCCCCCATGCATGTAGGGAAGTTTAGCTATATGCTTCCATATTCATCACACATTTGTTATACAATAAGATCTTGATTGAAGTTTGGAGCAATATGATATACCTACCTCTAGGTCTTTTTAATAACTCTTGCTCTGTTGCGATGTAAGACTTCGCAGTATCTACTGCAAATTATGTGATGAACCCTACAACAATATTGTCTAACCAAAAATCTATTGAGCGCATGAATTTGTTGTTAACTTGTTGTAACTGTGCGATCTCCAAAGGATTCCATTCAAGTTGTCTAATTATATTCGTAGGTTGGTTGTCTTTCAACCTCTATAGCCACTCCTACAACACATGTGGGAAATCGCAGAAAAAAAGACCTCATGCAAGTTGTTAAACACGTACTTGTCCATATATTTGTGCAGTGTTAATTTAGGGTTTTTGTTCTCCTTTTGTGCAAACTCAAGCTCCTTTGTTTTCAACTATCTTTCAAACTCTGCCTTCATTGGATTCCATGGTCTGAACATTCCTTTCTATACTTTCATTCTCTGCACGATTATTTTGTGGATCCCACTCACTCAATCCCATGCAATTCCAGCCGGCAACGAAACCATTTGTTGGTTACTACTCTCTCTTCCTACTCTTGGGCTGACCTAGGTTCAGATCTGAACAAGTTTCCAACAAAAACCTTTAAAACTATCGGCCCTCTTGGTAAACCAGAAGGAAAAATAGCACACATAATGTATTGTGCAGTCTCACCCGAGATAGTCCTATGGGTGACTACGATTCCCATATGCTTGCAGTATAGAAAAGAGTGGGGATATGGGATTGCAATTCATCTTCTTAAGCCTTGATCTGGTTGTTCTTTCTATTATTATTAATATCCATTCATATGTTAAATCTATGCATGCATTCTAACAGATCTAACATATAACATATCTCACAAAATTATCCATCCATCCATTCATAGTCTAACTACTTACAGAAGTTAAACATGCAATCAATCACAACACATAACATAAGTTTTACCATTGTTCACCCCCTCTTGTGCTATGTCCACAAAGATCCGGCTTCTTATGCTCTTTTATTTAGAATTATGTAATAGATGGCGTCGCGCGCACTACAATTCTGATCATATAATCTCAAACAAGTTCAATGATCCTCTATGAGGCTGACTAGATCGCACCAGACTCCTCGGCCTGTGATCTAACCCTCAAGATCTAGCTACTTGACTCTCCTACAGCTCAACACCTTACAAAAATGGTATCATATCTTACAGTAGTTTCCTTCATCGAACATTACAAAACTTCGGAACCCGGACCTAGACCTCCTAGTTACTTATTTATACTAATTTCCATCTTATCAGTCATTACAATCTCTTACAAAAACCATAACCCTAATGTGGTTATGTTTTCCTGCATGCTTTGTTCCTTTACATGTGGCTTTCCTTCGCACTTGTTTCTTTTCCTGCCAACTATCTTTTTCCAAATTAAGCTTTACTTTCCAAAAATGGACTTTTCCTCAAACTCGTCCTGCACCCAACACATGATCGCTTGGATCTTCACCACTCTTGCTCTAGAATTTTGGAATTTCTAAGGGAATCTTGGTGAGAACAAGGCGCCATGTCGGATCATGACACATAGGATCATTCATTAATTTTGACAAATCTGGCAGATTTAACATGGCCAGAAAAGGGAGCCTAGGTTGCGGCGTCTAAGACCATGCTCCCGAGAAAGACTGATTTGGAGAGACTACGGGTCGAGGAGGGTTCTGGTAGACACCATGACCCTTCATGGTGGGATAATATCCTCCTCCTACTTGATTCATAAAATGTTGTAAAGGCATCATCACTCATTGGGACATTTGTGAAGAGAAAGTGATATGATATGGATTCCCCATGTGAGGATACACATTGCCCCCTAACGAAGGGACTCTGTGTGGGGGGTTGCCTATATTATAAAATAGATTCCCCCCTGATGTAATACCAGAGGTTGGAGGATGGTTTTCCATAATAAAAGCATCTGTGGGAACTGGCATGGTGGATAAAGGATAGACGGACGTGATATATGAAGTAGAAACGTCGCCCATTTGTCCATTCCATACTTGAAAACTATAACTAGGATTAGGTGTGGAGGAAGGAGGATTCCAACCCCCAACCATAGGAAATTACTAAGGGATGTGATCCCCACCAAACGGGAAAGGATTATAGGGAGGCGATGTTCCCCCTAACCTAAAACTAGTATAGATGTTAGATGTCGAAATGGATGATGACATGTTGAGATTCATATTTGGCATACCAAAAGAAAAAGGATTAGAGACCAAAGGCATCAACTGAGCACTATAAATAGGCATCCCCATTGAAAAGGTACCATAGGGAACAGATATCAATGATGGCAGAGTTATACTGCTCGAAAATACATAAGGACATGTCCCCATGGACTGATGTCAGCTCATGGAAAGGGTAGTCCTACCTGAGAGAGTTGTAGGAATCTAGGTAACCGATGGTGAGGGAGTCGCGGGGACTCCACTAACCATAGTGGAGGTAGGAGTCGAATCGCTTCCTAATCAACTCACACCTAATTCAATACTCATGTCTGAACTATTTCTCATGATGGGATGGTCGTGAACCTGAGCAGCGGAGATGTATGTACCATGTATATTAACTATATGCCTTTTAGGAGGTGGTTTCGATATCATATTGAATTGTGGTAATTGATTCAAATGCCAACGAGACCTATGGGAAGGTTGGTATCGCTCCATGATAACTCAAAACTCATGACGCAATACAAAATCCTATGGCCAACTAATATACAAAGAGCACACTCCTAAATGAAGCTAGGGCAAATCCACACAAACAGGATAGGATGGTTGAAAGGGACCTCCAAAACTAAAGAAGGTATTCCTCTCCTAGGAGGGGATGAGACTCCTAAACAATAGAGTGGAGGTAACATAATCCATTATAAGCACCCTTGTGGTATTCATAGTGTAATCGATCAGATCCCTCCGGAGAGAAAATCCTCCATAAAGTCTATGTGTTGTTTGATCCCTATCTGACTTGGGGTACCTGTAAAATAACCCTTGCAAGCAACCTGTCTGGATACCTAGATCAGGAAACTAAGGTCACCATGGTATAACCAATGTTTGTGTACCCTGAAAAATAAAATTGTTTCTAATCAATTTTAATTATTGAGTGTTAATTTTAGTGGCTTTTTCTTACTCAAGAGGTGCAGTAGTGAAACTAATGGTGTGATGACTCAGCATATGAAATAATCACATGTAAAAATATTGCTAAGTACTAGTCTTATTTTTCAATAGATATGGTATGCTCCTAAATTTCATGCACAAGATACAATCTCTTCAGTTTTAATGACAATGCAATCTTTCCTAAGATTCCAAGACTAATGCAATCTAGAAAAAGGTAAAAATGCTTCAAGTGAAATTCAAAAACAATTTTTCTTTGTATTTTCAATATAAGGTAATGGAAATGCAAAGAATGAATAAACAAACTCTCAGACGAACCCTACTACCAGCATAGGAAGACAATCTAAGTAGGACACCAATAAGCTACTACTCAGACTGATATGCAAGGACTAAAAAGAAAATGAGAAAAAACACAAGAACCAAGTTCGCCCAAAAATTCAACAATAATACAGCTTCCTATCACTTTGCAAGCACTCGACAGACAGGATAGAGACGCGATAAGACTCAACAACACTCAAAACTCACCCAACAAACACCACATTGAGCCAAAAAGGATTAGAAAAAGGTGTACACAATTGTTTAGGGAACATAAGTGTATGTACGAATCCTAAACACAGAAAGCACGCGTATGTACATGATTGACAAGGGAAAACCTATGGATTCCAATAAAAGCACTGACTGGGTAAGGATTAGGCCAAGCAACTCAGATGTAAAGCAATGTAGAGGTTGTCAAGCAACAGGTGACACAGAAACTCAGGAAAATAGAGAGCAATCAAAGAGAAAAATCACCAAATAACCCCAAAAGGGAGAAATTCCCCAGTGGTGTCATCAATTATGTTACTAGGAACAACTCTCTATGGTTTGGGGTAATACCACAACAGACAGAATGACACCCAGAAATCAACTCTAGTCCCAAGTATGCTAGACAAATAGAAATGCCAACAAAAGAAAGGCTATAAGCCTACCTCTTTCGAACCTCCGTAGGAGACCACCGTTGAGATCACAATCCAATGCTTGATACCTACAACTTATACTCAACATCCAATATACACAAGCATATGGATAATATATGAAATGTTAGCATATAAACTAACATATTCCATCAACATGTACAACAAATTTACCCATGGAAAATAATACAGATATTTGCAACATATAATTGGACGAGAAAAGAGTATTTATATTAATATAATCAGCAGAAGTACATAGGTGAAAACCTTCTGTATCAGCACTCGACGGACCCGAGAAACTAAGTCTCTCCACCTGGGCCTTCACCGCTTCAATCCTCCATAAGGCAAGCTCATAACTTTTAGGAATAATTGGGTTCCTCCTATTATCGCTTTGTAAATTCTTAGAAGTTGTGGTGTTATAGAAGAAATTTACTAGAGGTAACTTTATCCAACTGCTTCGAAACTGGGATCTAGCCCTTCCAGTTTCAAAGAGGGATCTCTCTATGAGATTTAACTTTGTTTTAGGTTCTAAATATTAGGCTAGTTAAATAAATGAGACTATGTTGTTTGTTTTTATAGAAATGGCTGAAATATCGCTTATGCATCCATTGGGCTATGGGATCTGTTTTATAAAGTTTGAGATCAACAAACGGATTTTATAAGGTGTTTTCAGAGGGCAGGATAATGCAACTGTTAGATCCTTTAGAATTTAAATGATGGATAGCAAAAAAGATGAGATAATCAATTATAACCAAGAAGCATTTAAGAATTTCTTAATCATAACATCAGAAGATAAACATTTAGATCTTTAAAAGCCAAAAACAGAGTATACAAAGATAAATTCTGCAACTTCAACTTCTTTTAAACGATCAGATATAGAAAACATAAATGATTACGAAGATAGGAAAAACCATTCAACTAAGAGAAGAAAACATCACCAAGCACTTCAAAATAATATCAATTATTTAGAGAAAATAAATTTGGGAAAATGGATGTAATATTGATTCACCACCCCCCTCCTCTCAGTATTATTGTGAGTCTCAACAGTTGGTATCAAAGAAAGTTTCTTTCAGTAACAGCCTAACAGCTCGAAGGAAGATCACACAAAAAGTTTTGCAAGTCAAGATTCCTCTTCTTCTTCAATCGGGCCTCCTTTATTCAATGGAACAATTTTTTCTTTTTGGAAAATCCGAATGAACACCTACTTGATGTCTCTTGGTATGGAAGTCTCGCAAATTGTGGCAGATGGTTATAAAATCCAAGCAACTCTTCCAACTGATGAAGTTGGTAAGAAAAATTACTACATAAATGCAAGAGTTGTGAATGATATCCAAAGTGGGCTTGCAGAAACAAAATGTGTTAAAGTAATGCAGTTGGAATATGTAAAGGAAATATGGGACAAACTGGAAAAAAGTTATGAAGGGGACAAAAAAGTGAAGTTGGCCAAACTTCAAGCTGACATAATGCAATTTGAAATCCTAAGGATGAGTCAAGATGAAAATATTGCAGGTTTATTTCTCAGAGTAGATGAGATTGTGAACACTATGAAGGGGCTAGGTGAGAAGATTGAAGAAGCTATTGAGATATCTTCCCTCGAGACTTGATGCGAAGGTTTCTGCTATAGAAGAAATGCATGAATTAGATAAACTGACTATAGATATGCTCCATGGAATATTTATTGCTTATGAGATGATGACCAGGAAAGAACAACCATATCTAAAGGATGCAGTCTTCAAGGCATCAACACCCCAAGATCATGATTCTTTTGAACACATCTCAGATGAAGAAGAAGCTAACTTTGTAAGGAAACTGAAGAGGGGCTCTGGAAAGTATAAAGGTATGCTACCATTCAAATGCTTTCATTGTGGTAGAGTTGGTCATTTTGCATCCAAATGTCCTTTCAAAGAAAAACAACACCAATGAAAACAGAAGAAAAGGCAAGGATAAACCTAGGGAGTTTAAAAATAAAAAGTCTTTTAAAAGGAACAATTTGTATTCAAGGGAGGATAACAACAACTCTTCAGACACTAAAGAAGAAGAATATGAACCAAATACAATTCAAGATGAAAAAGCTATCATGGCTTTAGAGCAACAAAGATTTGATCAAGAAAAAACAGAGACAAAAGAGTGTGAAGTTGTAGTCGGCATGGAAGGAGAACTCAGTAGTGTTCTGGAGGAAATCTCCCGACTCACAAAAATGAATAGACTAAGAAAAGAAAAGTTACAAATTTATAAAGAAAAAGACAATGAGATTAGTGAATATATAATCATTTTAAAAATCCAGCTAGAAGAGGCCAAAATAATGGAAGAAATATTGATGAATTGGATAAAAGAAAAGGAGAACATCTGTGACAAACTAGAAGTAGAAATAGTATCCTTAAGAAAATATCTAGAGAAGTCCAAGACTCAAATGAATATAAAATTCGTAAGAGGATTTGAAATCCTAGATAACATTCTCAACAATCAGAGATCACCAGATGACAAGACAAAACTGGGATATAAAGTTTGAACATTGTCAAAGGTGAGTCAAGCAACAACACGTCAACTACCGAGAAGCTCGCAAGCTATGCCAATTCTCTCAAGGGAAACAACAGTCAGCCTAACAAGTCAGGAAATGAAAAGAAGAAGTAGTCAGAACTGGATTAGCCCAACCATGCAAACAAATATGAAGCAAGGAAACAACATATGCTTGAATCTTATCAAGTTGGAAGACAAATACCAATTCCTTCAAGTATGTTCTTCATTCCAAGGAATCCAAACTTTTTCTATGGATATTGTTTCTCTTGTGGTAATTTTGAACATAAGGTTGTGAGTTGTAGGACTTTAAGATATAACATAAATGTAGGAATGGGATTCAATAAACCTCAAATGGCAATGGGTCAAAACTCTTTCAACAATGCATTCTCTCCTTTACTGAATGAAAGCAAGTGCCACATATGCAATAATTTTGGACACAGGGAAATTAAACGCAGAAGCAAGATGTTGCTATCTTTAAACAAGATAGACAAGAAAATTTTACCAAGTTTTGGAGGAAGAAAAATTAAAACAAAGAAAAATGTGGACTGTCTCTATATGCCAAAAATCAAGAAAATCAATGGTCTATTGACAGATGTTGCTCCAAGTGTGATGTCTCGTTCCCAAGAGTAGGCCAGCAACGAGTGACATAGTAGTCCATGTGTTCCCATAGACTATAGTCAGGCACAAACAGGGAACAAGATGGAGAAATAAGGGTGAATTGATGGCTAAACGATGAATTAAGCCAAAAACTTAGGAAAAGTAGCTTAAGCCTAAGTCAACGAAGAATTAGAATGAAAAGGTGCTAAAGGGGGAATTAATTAATTAATTATTCACCTTAGGAGGAAAAGTGCCTAGCTTAAGTGAGTTCAATGGTGAATTAGGTTGAGAATGATATAAAGGGAGGAATTTGACCTAATTCCTCATTATGCATTGTTATGATTTGATGTTGAGAGTTCCCAGAGGAGGAAGAGAGTTGACTTTACTGTTTTGTGGAGTTCTGGAGGAAACCACCACCATTGATCGGTTTTGGTGTTGAGAGACACACCCTAGCCCATTGGAGATACCATCCAGGTATTTCACTATGCTATTCAGGAGTACCCAGTGCAGAGTACACAGCTCAGCCAGTGAGGGCGCAAGTCAGATTAAGGGTTTGTGGAGATGCATGAGGTCCGAGCTCGGTCCAAGCTCAGATTGTAGTTTCCTTCCGACCCAGTTGAGATCCAGCCAGGGCGCTCAGATTGAGCTAGTTTCCATAAGATTTTGAGGGTGGAATCTTGCAGGGTGCATCATCGAGCCATTTAGGGCGCAGCTCTTCTGGTAAGACATTTGAGGTTACAGACAGAGCATCAGGGAAGATATTGGGAAACCCTTCCGACCTAGTTTTGTATTTGGCGAGATGATTGTTTTGAGTCCTATAGCAAAAAATTTTGTTGGTGGAATCATTTGGGGTGCATCGAGTGTCCCAGGAGGTGCACAATCCCCTAGGGGTCCAAATCCAGTGCCTTAGAGACCAGATCTGACATCCGACACTCATCCATTTCAGTCTAGAGGCCAAGGCACTTCTATTGGAGAAGTTTCCAGCTCATTCTGGCAATCTATCCTTTAGAATGAGTTTTCCAGCTGGTAGCGGTTACCATACTTCTTCAGAATCACATATTTTTGTTGATCTATCCGTGCATGCATCAGATCTGCCTTCATCTTCTGATCATAGGCATTTTTAGGCTATTTGCTTGTACTCCAATGACGATCCATGAGATCTAGCTGACGATTATACTCTATATTTCCAGTATGTTCCTGTATTTCCATGCTTGAGTCACATAATACATGTTATTGGGCAGTTGATGTTCTTTACTTATGCATGCATCATTTATATATTGTTTAAACCATAAATACGCAACATCCACATGCAATAACCATAAATATCTCAAACACACAACTAAAAGGCATCCAGAAACCCCCAGTATATCAGATTTGCGAGACAGAACATTAGATCAATAACAAATATCTTGATCAATGGGATCAGGGATATTTCAGTGGTATCAGAGCTTTATTCATGCCAGCCTATGACTGAAGACAATTAGTACATCAAAAGAACTAGATGGTTGTGAGCACATAGGTGACGAATATGTCACTTACAGCAGGTGCAAGGAAAGAAGGTCTAGGCCTAACTTTCCTCCTTTCCCTCCCAGTTCAGAGGAAGAGGAAGAGGCACACAGAGAAGCAGAGAGAAGAGTAGAGCACGAAGCAGAGAGGAGGCTAGGTGAAAAATATGAGCGACCAGAGGGCAGTGGTAAGGCCCCCATGGATCCAGATGCAACCTTCATGCAAGTTATCAATGATATGTTAGCTAGTCAGCGGACCATGTCTCGGTCCTTGGCTCAGGTAGCGGATAGATTGGCTATGGTGGACATCCCGAGCACACAAGCTCCACATGAAGCACAGGGGAACTCAGGGGCAGGCAGTAGACCCCAGCCACCCACTTGCACATACACCTCTACGAGTAGGATTCCACGTTCGTTGTTTCCCAGTTTCAAGAGGGAACCCCCGGTAGCAACACAGATACCGATAGCACAGGGACCACCCACTCATGCAGAGGACATTGTAGAGTATCGAAGAGAGTATGCAGCATTGGGTCATGACTTCCATCAGGCTATGACCCTAGTTGAGTATTGTGGGCTCAGACTCAGGAACCGCTCCAGAGAGCCACAGAGAGGAGGTTCGCAATCGTAGCAGCAACATGGGCATAACATTGATTTCATCCGGAAAGTTGGTAAACTCACCATACCTTCTTTCGACGGATCATCCAAATGCACCGCCAAAGCTTGGGTGCATAAGCTTGACACCTAGTACAAGCTCAACCAGATGACTGAGATAGAGGCCATCAATTTCTCCACCTTACACTTAGAGGGTGAAGCACGGAAGTGGTGGTATCATGGATTGGTGACATTGGGCCACAGTCGCATCACCTCCTACTGAGAGTTCACGAAGAAACTCATGGATAGATTTGACAAGAGGGATCCAAAGATCCATTTCAAAGATCTAGCCTAGTTGAGATAAATTGGAACAGCAGAGACATTCATCTCAGAGTTTCAGCGGGTAGTAGTGGCAGTCACAGATATATCTGAGCCCCGACTAATCATGTTATTCACAGAAGGGCTCACAGAACCCTTGAGAGGATGGATGAAGGCATATCTACCTCACACCCTACAAGATGCCATCCTACGCACTAGAGATTTGGCAAATTCAGTGCCAAAAACTAAACCCTTTTCCAAATCCTTCGTACCACAGAAGGATCAGGACCGGAAGCCATTACAGAGGGAATGCAAGGGTAAGGAGAAGTTGGATGATGAGACAAGGCGAGAACTTATGAGGAAGAAGCTTTGCTTCAACTAGAGAGATCCTTGGGTCTCAGGCCATAGATGCATGGGCAAGGGAGAGATTCACTATATTGAGGTGGTCGTGGACAGTGTGGATAGTGAGGAGGAGGAGGAGTAGGATAGTGAATCCACCAACTCAGAGTAGGAGCCAGAGCAAGCAGAGGAACAGCCTCCCCATAGACCACCGACACTGGCAGGGACCCACCCACCGATTGTTCCACAGCCTCCTCAGCAGGCTAGCAGATGGAAACCAACAAAGGGCGAAGTCATAGCAACCCTTTTTGGTGTACCCAGGTACGACACCCTCTGGATCAGAGGTACTATTCAGGGGCAGCGAGAAATCACCCTGATAGATGGTGGGGCCACCCACAACTTCATCGACGCTTCATTGGTATTGAGACTGAGTTCCGGACTTGGAGATCAGGTTGGGCAACTACACCATGAGAGATACATTTTATGTGGTAGACCTATCAGACATAGGTGTAGTTTTGGGAGTTCAATGGTTGATCACCTTGGGTAAAATAACCACCAACTACCAAACCTTAAAGATGGGATTCAGAGACAATGATGGGAAGAGGGTTGTCCTAAGGGGCATGTCGATAGGGGCACCCAGGATAGTCTCAGCCAAGAGGATGGAGAGGATCTTCAGGCATGGGGAGGCAGTGTTTGTTGCAGAGTGCTTGATCACTACGCAGAAGGATTCTTAGGGTCGACAACAATATCAGATAGAGATCAGGAACTTGTTGGGACAACATCAATAGGTTTTTGGTTTGATTCCACCAGGGAGACCTCCGAACAGGGGATTTCAGCACAACATTGAGTTGGAGGAGGGGGCCAATCCCATGATCACTCCCCCCTATTGTCATCCTAAGAGGTTCAAGGATGAGATAGAAAAAGCAATCAAGGAATTACTGGCAATGGGACACATCAGACCTAGTAGCAGTCCATTCGCTTCTTCAGTTGTCTTAGTCCTAAAGAAGGATGGTACCATGAGGATGTGCATCGACTACCGGGTTTTGAATAAGAAAACCATAAAAAAATCAGTATCCTATCCCTCGCATTGATGAGTTGATGGATGAGTTGCATGGGGCAGTTTTCTTCTCGAAGATTGATCTATGCTCTGGATATCATCAGATCAGCATCAGAGAGTAGGACATAGAGAAGATGACATTTCAGTGCCACTTTGGCCATTACGAGTTTATGATTATGCCATTCGGACTAACCGATGCACCAACTACATTCCAGTCTTGCATGAACCACATTTTCAGGGGGCAGTTGAGGAAATTAGTTTTGGTTTTCTTCAACGACATTTTGATATATAGCAAGACATGGCAGGAGCATATGGGACACTTGGAGGAGGTATTGAGCATCATGGAGGCACAGTCACTGTACGCCAAAGAGTCCAAGTGTGAGTTTGGGATGATAGAGTTTCTTTACTTGGGCCACATCATCAGTGCACAGGGGGTTCAGGTACATAAGGAGAAGATTAGGGCCATTCTGGATTGGCCAATACCCAAGAGTTTGACAAAGTTAAGGAGCTTATTTGGGTTGTACAGTTATTATAGGAGGTTTTTTAGGGAGTTTTTGCAGTTAGGAGCACCACTCACAGATTTGACCAAGAAGGGTGCCTTTCAGTGGACAACGGAGTCACAACGGACATTTGTGAATATGAAGGAGGTTATGAGCACATGCCCTGTTCTAGCCCTTTCTGACTTCTCACAGTCGTTCGTCTTGGAGTGTGACACATCAGGGGTGGGAATTGGCGCAGTGTTGATGCAGGGAGGCCATCCCATTGTGTTTGAGATCAAGAATCTCAGTGATTCGGAGTGACTCTACCCTATTTACGACAAGGAAATGCTAGCAATTATGCACACCTTAACCAAATTCAGGCAGTATCTGGTGGGCAACAGATTTGTAGTGAAGACTGATCACAACAGTCTCAAGTATTTCTTGGATCAGAAAGACCTCAGTGAGAGGCAACAGAAGTGGGTCTCGAATATCCAATCCTTTGACTTTGACATCGATTATGTCAAGGGAAAAAGGAATGTCATGGCAGATGCCTTGTCTAGGAGGCCACCAGGGTGTTCGATGATGGACATTTGCACAGATTGGAAAGCACACTTGTTGGTAGAATATTCCAAAAACAAGTTTTCTTATGAGGTAATGGATGGATAGGTGGTCGATAATAGATATCGGGTACTAGATGACATCATTTTCTACAAATACCGGATCTAATTGGTACCAGAATCTATCCTAAAGGGGAAAATTATGAAGGTGTGTCATGATTCACCTACAGCAGGGCATCATGGGTACTTCAAAACATATAGGCAAATCAGGGAGAGATTCTCGTGGAAGGGTATCAAGGATGATGTGTTGAAGCATATCCAAGAGTGCATGACTTGTCAACAGAACAAGTCTGAGTAGACACACCCCACAGGGCTGCTACAGCCTCTACCCATTCCAAAGCAGAAATGGGAGAGCATTTCTATGGATTTCATTACAGGCCTTCCTCGAGTGCAGGGCAGGGACTGTATATTTGTGGTGGTCGACAAACTGACCAAATTTGCACATTTCTTTGCCCTACCCACAGACTACAAGGCCATACAGGTAGCAAAGTTGTTTTTCAGGGAGGTATTTCAGTTGCATAGTTTATCCAGGCAGATAGTCAATGATAGAGATGGGCGCTTCATCAGTGCATTTTTGTAGCAGTTGTTCAAGTTGACAGGCACAGAGCTAGCTAGGAGTACCAGCTACCACCCACAGACAGATGGATAGACAAAGATCATCAATAAATCGGTGGAAGGGTATCTGAGGAACTATGTGGGAGGGCAGCAGCGCACATGGGTGAGATGGTTACACATGGGTGAGTATTGTTTCAACACAACTTACCATATGTCCATCAGGATTTCACCGTTCAGGGCATTGTACGGATACAATGCACCCTCCTTTTTGGAGACTATGTTTGGAGATAGCAGGGTCCCAGGGGCCAAAGACTGGGTGGAGGAGAGTCAGAGGATTCTGCGGTCAGTGAGGGAGAACTTGCAGACGGCTTAGAACCAGTAGAAGATGTATGCAGACCGACACAGAGTTGAGCATAGTTTTGAGATAGGAGTTTGGATTTTCTGCGACTACAGCCATACAAAAAGTCCTCCTTGAAGAGGAGCAGAGCAGAGAAGCTGAAGCCCAAGTTTTATGGGCCATACAGAGTCATCAGGAGAGTAGGTGAGGTGGCATATGAGCTAGAGCTATCGAAGGGTAGCAAGATTCATAACGTATTTCATGTCTCTTGCTTTAAAAAGGTCGTGGGACAACAAAATATTATTTCAGAGGAGCTGCCAGCCTTGGATGAGGAGGGCCAATTGGAGCTAGTGCCAGAGGAGGTATTAGAGGAGAGAGAGTGCAGGTTGAGGAGCAGGGTCATCGGGGAGTGCTTGGTTAGATGGAGGAGTCTTCTAGTGGAGGATGCCACATGGGAGGAAGAGCATATTTTGCATCACCCAAGATTGATGTTGCTTGAGGACAAGCAATCTTGGGAAGGGAGGACTGTGATGTCCCGTTCCCAAGAATAGGCCAGCGGGAGTGACTTAGTAGTCTATGTGTTCCTGTAGACTATAGTCAGGCACAAACATGGAACAAGATGGAGAAATAAGGGTGAATTGATGGCTAAACGATGAATTAAGCCAAAAAATTAGGAAAAATCACTTAATCCTAAGTAAACGAAGAATTAGAATGAAAATGTGCTAAAGGGGGACTTAATTAATTAATTATTCACCTTAGGAGGAAAAGCGCCTAGCTTAAGTGAGGTGTTAGCACTCTGTAATTTGCCCAAGGTTGTGGAGGCAGTCACAGAGGAAACATCAAAATCGCTTTGAGTCAGGGATCTAGCCCTCAGAGACTCAGAGAGGGATCTCTCTGTCAAATTTAGATTTGTTTGAAATAGGATATTAGGCTAGTTATGCAGAATAGGTTATGTTCTTAAGTTTTTTGTAGATTGGCTTAAAAAGGTTTCACGCTTCCATTGGGCTATGGGGTTTGTTCATAAAGAAAGAGATCAAATAATAGTTTATAAGAAGTCTTTTCACATGGAGAGATAATGCAACTATTGGATTCTTTGGGAATAAGCGATGGATTAGCATAAAAGGTGAGATTATCAATCACAGTAAAGAAGCATTTAAGAATTTCTTCACCACAACATGAGAAGACAAACATTTAGATTTTTTAAAAGTCATAAAACAGTGTATGCACGGATAAATCTTGTAACTTTAACTCCTTTTAAAAGATTAGACAGACAACACAATGATAACAAAGGCAGATACACATTCAACGACAAGGGAAAAACTTCACCAATAGCTAACATACAGAAATCCTGTGAAACGTTTCTTTATATTTCTGGAAAATCTCTTGATAGAAGTTCCAGTGCTCCCAGCCTGCCTGGGCATGAGATCAACAACCTTTACATTAAAAATCATCTCTGAATAAATAGGGGATATCCCCCAACAAGTTGTGTGAGTCAGATTTAACCGCCTCGACCAAAAATAGTCACAAATCCCCCAAAAATCTGAAACTGTACGCCATGAAAGACGGGCCTAATTTCTGCAAAAAAGGGGTCCGAAAAGACATCTGTTTCTCTTCAACACTGACACCTGGGAAAAAACTAAAGGAGGTTATTGTAGATGGGCATGTGATGGACAAAAACCTCCTTCTGTTTCGCAAAATTCACCTCCATCTGTCCATAACAGCTTTCGCAAGATCGGGACTGTAACAGAAAAACTAAAAAATCCGAAAAATGAGGCTGAAAGACAGCTTTGATTATCCCTGCTCATGGCACCTGTGAAAAAAATGAGAGAGGTTTTTGTTCTTCAAGCCGTTATGGAAAAAAACCTCTCTCGATTTTTAAAAATTCATTTTCATTTGCCCAGAATCGGCCTTGGAAGAAGACTGGTCGAAAATCTACGAAAGCGGTTTTTTCGGGGGCAAAGTGGTATTCCGGACCAATGGATTCGTGCCACATATAGATAGGGGGCCCACCAAAGTAAAATTCCATTCCGGACCGCCCCCCTCCCCCCCCCCCCTGTTAAAGGTAGATCATTCGGGGGGGTCCGAAAAGTACTGTAAGCCATTGATCTGTGCACTTTTCTTTCGACCGTAGATCTGTGCACGATCTTTAAAACACATTCCGGACCCCCCCCCCCCCTCCATTAAAAGTAGAACGGACGGGGAGGTCCAAAATCCAATATAGACCGTAGATCTAAATGTTGAATCTTAAGCCGTCCAGATGTGCGCATATATTATCTCTGATTCCGGACCTCACCCCCCCCCCCCACCGTTAAAGGTAGAACGGTCGGGGGGGGGTCTGAAATGACTTGTCCACTGTAGATCTAGGCACGAACATCTAAGTTGTTGATACATGAACTATGCATAATTGTGAGCGTGAAAGAATATGTGCCCAGAAAAACTTAGGATAAGTGCATATCGTGGGTTTTCCCAAGCTTTTCCATGTTTCTATCACTAAGGGGTTAGACATCAAACCTTTTAAACCTCAAAGACATGGTTCAACATTGATCATCGAGCTAGTTTTATTGAAGTAAAGCAAACTAACCTATGTCCTAACCTAATTACCTATGACAATTAGCCCAGATTAAACTGTTGGACTAAGAAATTACTCTATCCTGGGGCTATCTGACCAAGATTAGGCAGTCTGGCCAGATTTATTCACTAATTAACCTAGATCACTTGGCTAAGATTAAACAGTTTAGCCAAGCTTATTCACTGCTCCTATCAACATCAATTTAAAAGAACTTGACCATGCTTGAAAGGTATGGACCAAGTCATTGTTATTGCATGGGGCTCTGTTGAATTTCTTTTATGCCCTCTTTTATTCCTTTTCTTTTTCTTTCTTTCTTCTTTTCTTTTTCTTTTTCTTTCTTTCTTCTCAAATTATTTGCAGAATGAAAAATCATTTGACAAAAAAAAAACACTAAAGAGATAACATTTCAATCACCAGTTGATATTATGAATTATAGGGTTATAACAGTGGCTCCACCTGGGGATGGCAACTTCTTTCAGGAGGTGTCAAGAACCATGGACCTCTGAACATGTGGACCGGTGCTTTATCCATTGGGTTGATCCCAAAATCTTATTCTGCAACCTGTACCTGTTTTGATCTTGCAACTGAAACCAAATTAAAATAAACACTGTTGAAAAAGAGATGCTCAGAATGTTGAGCTTATTGACATTCTCCTACCTACCCTATGCTACTGATAATTTTGTTAAATAAAATAATACAAAAATGCCAATGAAGCCAATCAAGTAGCTATTGAGACCAGTGGACTGCTTGACTGCTTGTTTGCACAGTCAAAAAGGCAGCCTGACCATTTGCCCATAGATTCAAAACTGCAAAGTGTAATGGTCGCTGCTGAAAACATGATTGATCTTTACAACAGAGACCTCGACAATCTTGAAGAACAAAAGTAATGCCAGAGATAGATTGAGGCTCTACAGTGAAAAAATTCTCCATATAGGTAGCTATAGGATCAAGGTAGAAATGACATGTTTCTTGATATTCAAACTTAACCAACTCAACTTCATGATTTGATGCTACAGTTGTGCTATTTGCATCCTCATGCACTTCATGACATGGCTGCAACTTTTCTGATGGGTTTTGAAATGATGCTTCTGTTGAACATACCCCTGTAGTTGATTGTCTTATCATATCCATATCATAACAACTTTTTATCCCATGGCTGGATGATGGAAAATGACTTTGACAACACAGGTCATCCAACCGATTAGCTATTGGATCCTGAAAAGACTGACAAGATTGTTGCATTGATTCAAATGAAATTTCTTGATTGTTTATGTTTTCATCCTTCAACACTTGTTCAAGAGTCTCCTTCAAAATTTGAAATGAATTAAAGCATAATGGTACAGAGTTATTTTGGATTAACTCACAATTTGTCTCAGGCTTTAAGCTTTCATTTGAAATTTGAAAATCAAAGTAGGTAAAGGGATGCAACTCTGGATTTAGAACAGCCTCCACATCAGCAATGGCATCTTCACCTAGTTGATCAGAAAATTCTCCCTCTCTACTATTGACAACTTGCTTACAATTTCTTCTCAAAAATTGAAAAGAAGAGAAACATAAGGGCAAAGATTTTTCCCTTACTCTGAAATTTTCTGCCTCTTCCTCATCACTGTCATGACTGTTGTGCAAGGCCTGATTGTCATATCTGAACTGTAAATGATCTTTTTTCTACCAACGACCTGCTGCTGATTTCTTTGAACAATCCACATCTATTTTAGCCTCACGCTCATCATCATACTAATCACACTTGGGTAGATTATCCAAGTGAGGAATGTCATCAAACATGCACATCATATTAGCTGGTTGTTCCTCTGCAAATTGAGATGGAGCTTCATTTTTTACTGTGTTGTGAATTGAATACATGAAAGAATCATTATCCAAACCATGGTACCAAGGATGAGCAGCAAAATGTTTGGGAACAGTGACCTTTTCTTTCTCTGAAATCAATGGAACATGATGTCTTTGGACGGCAAGCTCATCTTTCCTATTGATCCTCTGCATCATCTTTTCCATGGCACTGGCCAAAATGTCCAGTTTAGCTTCTGAAGATTTCAGCTACTCCTTTTCTTTTTTCTTTACTTTTGACCGTTTGATCAGCAAGTTGGCCTCCACATCAACTGCAATGTTCTGCATTTCTTCAAGGCTTGCAGTGTTCCTTTCTCTTAATTGGAATGCCATCTCAGGATTGAAGGCATCTGGGAAATGCAAGTGTGTTGATCCCGGGGGTGGTCTTATATCAACAGGCATTGCATGATATATCTTATTGAACCTTGAGAAAAACTGTTGTACTGTTTCCCCTAGCTGCCTTTTCAAATGGTCATATTCTTCTAGGATGAGAAAGACATTTCTCATGATCACCCACCTATCTAAGAAAACTTGTATGAAGTGATGAAAATTTATGATGCCTCCAACTGGGAGGTTTTTAAACCAATCTTTAACTTTGCCTTGCAAAGACAAGGCAAACATCCTGATATAGACATCATCATCTTCAACCTCATAAAGGTCAAGAAAATTTTCAAACCTCTCGATGTGTTTTTCAGCAGTAATATTGACATTCTCTCCATCAAACCTGGGCAGATTATTGGTGTAATTTGCAGGGAGGTCATGGAGGATAGGAGGCAAATCTAGGGGCTTGTATCTGTCTTGGATTTTGGCAGGTACAGGAGGTGAAGCAAGAGGCTTACAACCATCCAGAGGTTTAGCAAGAGTAGGAGATAAAGCAGGAGGCTTATGTCTCACTAAGATTTCTACAGGTGCATCTAGGATGTGAACAGGTGTATGAGTATGTACTTAATCTACAATTGGGGATATGATCTCTTGAGGCTCATTAGTTTGCAGATGATCAATGTAATCTTTAGCAATATACTTTTGATCACGCTTAGAATAAGACAAAACATAATTGCAGATAAAACAAAAGATGTCTTGAATGCAATTTGAGCTTGAGTACCTGGTCTTTCTAGGCTGCTTGGCCATGCTTTAAATTCTTCCTCCAGTGGAGTCTTTGAGTCGGCACTGTTTGGAGCTGGTTCGAGTCGCCAGGTGAATGATCTTAGCCTTCTTGTGTCTGGTCATTGTCCACCATCAATGATTAGATCTGGAGCTTTGAAGTGTACTACTGGGGAAAGTTCCCCAGTATGGTCGCCATTCTGTTAGCAATCTGTAATTTGCCCAAGGCCGTGGAGGCAGTCATAGAGGCAACATCAAAACTGCTTCGAGTCAGGGATCTAGCCCTCTGAGACTCGGAGAGGGATCTCTCTGTCAAATTTAGATTTGTTTGAATTAGGATATTAGGCTAGTTATGCAGAATAGGTTATGTTCTTGAGTTTTTTGTAGATTGGTTGAAAAAGGTTTCACGCTTCCATTGGGCTATGGGGTCTGTTCATAAAGATAGAGATCAAATAATAGTTTATAAGAAGTCTTTTCACAGGGAGAGATAATGCAACTATTGGATTCTTTGGGAATAATTGATGGATTAGCAGAAAAGGTGAGATTATCAATCACAGTAAAAAAGCATTTAAGAATTTCTTCACCACAACATTAGAAGACAAACATTTAGATTTTTTAAAAGTCAAAAAACAGGGTATGCACAGATAAATCCTGTAACTTTAACTCCTTTTAAAAGATTAGACAGACAACACAATGATAACAAAGGCAGATACACATTCAACGATGAGGGAAAAACTTCACCAATAGCTAACATACAGAAATCCTGTGAAACGTTTCTTTATATTTCTGGAAAATCTCTTGATAGAAGTTTCAGTGCTCCCATCCTGCCTGGGCGTGAGATCAACAACCTTTACATTAAAAATCATCTCTAAATAAATAGGGGAGATCCCCCAACAAGTTGTGTGAGTTGGATTTAACCGCCTCGGCCAAAAATAGTCACAAATCCCCCAAAAATCTGGAACTGATCGCCATGAAAGACGGGCCTAATTTCTGCAAAAAAGGGGTCCGAACAGACATATGTTTCTCTTCAACACTGACACCTGGGAAAAAACTAAAGGAGGTTATTGTAGATGGGCATGTGCTGGACAAAAACCTCCTTCAGTTTCACAAAATTCGCCTCCATCTAGTCATAATAGCTCCCGCAAGATCGGGACTGTAACAAAAAATCCAAAAAATGAGGCTGAAAGACAACTTCGATTCTCCATGCTCATGGTACCTGTGAAAAAACTGAGAGAGGTTTTTGTTCTTCGAGCCATTACGGAGATAAATCTCTCTCGGTTTTAAAAAATTCATTTTCATTTACCCAGAATAGGCCTCGGAAGAAGACTGGTCGAAAAGCTGTGAAAGCGGTTTTTTCGGGGGTAGAGTGGTATTCCGGACCAATGGATTCGTGCCACGTATAGATAGGGGGCCCGCCAAAGTAAAATTCCATTCTGAACCCCCCCCCCCCACTGTTNGGGGGGGGGTCCGAAAAATACCGTGAGCCGTTGATCTGCGCGCTTTCCTTTCGACTGCAGATTTGTGCACGATCTTTAAAACACATTCTAGACCCCCCCCCCCTCCTCCATTAAAAGCAGAATGGACAGGAGGGTCTGGAATCCAATATAGACTGTATATCTAAACGCTGAAGCTTGAGCCATCTAGATGTGCGCATATATTATCTCTGATTCTGGACGCCCCACCCCTCCCCCCACCGTTAAAGGTAAAACGGTCGGGGGGGTCCAAAATGACTTGTCCACTGTAGATCTGGGCGCGAACATCTAAGTCGTTGATACATGAACTATGCATAATTGTGAGCGTGAAAGCATATGTGCCCATAAAAACTTAGGATAAGTGCATATCGTGGGTTTTCCCAAGCTTTTCCATGTTTCTATCACTAAGGGGTTAGACATCAAACCTTTTAAACCTCAAAGACATGGTTCAACATTGATCATCGAGCTAGTTTTATTGAAGTAAAGAAAACTACCCTATGTCCTAACCTAATTACCTATGACAATTAGCCCAGATTAAACTGTTGGACTAAGAAATTACTCTATCATGGGGCTATCTGACCAAGATTAGGCAGTCTGGCTAGATTTATTCACTAATTAACCTAGATCACTTGGCTAAGATTAAACAGTTTAGCCAAGCTTATTCACTACTCCTATCAACATCAATTTAAAAGAACTTGGCCATGCTTGAAAGGTATGGACCAAGTCATTGTTATTGCATGGAGCTCTGTTGAATTTCTTTTATGCCCTCTTTTATTCTTTTTCTTTCTTTTTCTTTCTTCTTTTCTTTTTTCTTTTCTTTTTCTTTTTATTTCTTTCTTCTTTTCTTTTTCTTTTTCTTTCTTTCTTCTCAAATTATTTGCAGAATGAAAAATCATTTGACAAACAAAAAACACTAAAGAGATAACATTGCAGTCACCAATTGATACTATGAATTATAGGGTTATAACATGAGGTCAATGGTGAATTAGGTTGGGAATGATATAAAGGGAGGAATTTGACCTGATTCCTCATTATGCATTGTTATGATTTGATGTTGAGAGTTCACATAGGAGGAAGAGAGTCGACTTTACTATTTTGTGGAGTTCTGGAGGAAACCACCACCATTGATCGGTTTCGGTGTTGAGAGACATACCCTAGCCCATCAGAGATACCATCTGGGTATTTCACCGTGCTATTCAGGAGTACCCAGTGCAAAGTGCGCAGCTTAGCCAGTGAGGGCGCAAGTCAGATTGAGGGTTTGTGGAGCTGCACAAGGTCCGAGCTCAGATTGCAGTTTCCTTCCGACCCAATTGAGATCCAACCAAGGCACTCAGATTGAGCCAGTTTGCATCAGATTCTGACGATGGAATATTGTAGGGCGCATCATCCAGCCATTTAGGGTGTAGCTCTTCCGGCAGGACATTTGAGGTTACAGACAAAGCATCAGGGCAGATCTGGGGAAACCCTTCCGACCCAGTTTCGTATTTGGCGAGACAATCGTTTTAAATCCTATTGCAATAGATTTTGTTGGTGGAATTATTTGGGGTGCATCCAGTGTCCCAGGAGGTGTGCAAACTCCCTAGGGGTCCAGATCCAGTGCCTCAGAGACCAGATCTGACATCTAACACTCATCCATTTTAGTCTAGAGGCCAGGGCGCTTCAATTAGAGCAATTTCTAGCTCATTATGACGGTCTATCCTTCAGGACGAGTTTTCCAGCTGGTAGTGATTACCGTACTTCTACGGAATCGCATATTTTTGTCAATCTATCCGTGCATGCATCAGATTTGCCTTCATCTTCTGATCACGGGTATTTTTATGCTATTTGCTTGTATTCCAGTGACAATCCATGAGATCTAGCTGACGATTATACTCTATATTTCCAATATGTTATTGTATTTCCATGCTTGAGTCACATAATACATGTTATTGGGAAGTTGATGTTCTTTACTTCCACATGCATCATTTATATATTGTTTAAACCATAGATATGCAACATGCACATGCAATAACCATAAATATCTCAAACACACAACTGAAACGCATCCAGAAACCCCCAGTGGATCAGATCTGCGAGACAGAACATTAGATCAGTAGTAAATATCTTGATCAACGGGATCAGGGATATTTCACCAAGCACATGACAAGAGACAAGAGTAAGTTTGAATTCCTAATTAAAGAAAAATGTGGTAATGTTACTTTTGGAAACAATGCTCCAACTAGAATTAGAGCAAAATGAATTGTTGTACTAAATGATGAAGACAAGAAGGGAAAGACCAAAGCACATAATATGATCTATGTAGATGGTCTAAAACCCAACTTGTTGAGTGTAAGTCAAATGTGTGACCAAGGACATAATGTTCTCTTACATTCAAAATGTTGTAAAGTAATGGATGCGAATACAGGGAAGACTATTGTAAAGGCAGTCAGAACTCTAGGGAATCTGTATGTCCTAGAAGAAGGGAAAGAAAAATGTTTCATTGGTAAAACTGATGAGAGTTGGCTTTGACACAAAAGACTAGGTCATCTTAGTTTTAATCATCTTGTTAAGCTAGGTAGAAAAGATGATGTATGAGATATGCCTAAAATTTCCAAACCTAAGAATATTGTCTACAAGTCATGTCAGTTTGGAAAGCAGTCAAGAGTTCAATTCAAGGCATGAGAACACTCCACCACTCAACCTCTTTATCTCTATGGCCCTACTAGTACACAATCACCACGAGGTGAAAAATATTTCATATTGTTGATTGATGACTATACCATGATGACTTGGGTTGGATTATTGAAGCATAAATTTGAGGCTTTTGAAAAAATTAAAATCTTCAAAGCACAGTTAGAAAATGAAATGGACTTAAAAATCAAGTGCCTAAGGTCAGACAAAGGAGGAAAATTCACATATGATGAATTCAACAATTATTGTGAAAAACATGAGATCATAGACAATTTGTTATTACAAGAACCCCTCAACATAATGGAGTTGTAGAAAGGATGAACATAACAATTCAAGAAATGGTTAGGGACATGCTTGATGAATCAAAGGTACCCAACACCTTTTAGGGAGAGGTATTTCAAATTGTTGTCAACATTCTCAATAAAACTCACATAAGAGTAAACAACAATAAAACCCCTTATGAGCTATGACATGGTACATCAACATTAATAAAGCATTTCAAGACATTTGGAAGCAAATGCTACATTAAAAGAAATGAAGACAACTTAGGTAAGTTTGAAGCTAGAGCTGATGAAGGTATCATGTTAGGATACTCCTCCAAGAGAAAAGGGTACAAGTGCTACAACAAAAAACTCCACAATATAGTTGAGAGTATAGATGTAAAGGTAGATGAAGGACCACTTCATCCAATGAGACACTATCATCATGATGATCCATATGATGAACCAATCAACAATGAACCACAAGATGATGGAATGAACGAGCATTTGAAACCAGAGGAAGAGGAGAGAATGGAAACACCATAGCCAAAGACTCCATCAAGGTATGTTAAAAAACATCATCCAGTAAGTCAGATTCTTGGAAACAAGGAAGCAAGTGTACAAACTAGAAGAAAACTTATAGGTACATGTAACTCTGCAAATGTTGCACTGTTGTCCATAAGTGAACCCCAAAATTTTGTGCAAGTAAGTCAGGATGACCACTGGGTCAAAGCCATGAAAGAAGAACTAGACCAAATAGAGAAAAATAAGACTTGGGAGCTTGTTCTAAGACCCACTAACAAGAATGCAATTGGAACTAAATAGGTATACAGAAACAAGTTGAATGAAGATGGATAGATAGTCAAAAACAAGGATAGACTGGTATGCAAAGGGTATGCTCAAGTAGAAGGAATGAAATTTGAAGAAAACTTTGCCCCTACTGCAAGAATTGAAGCTATGGGGATGTTTTTAGCTTTTGCATGCTACAGAAAATTCAAAGTTGTAATGTCCCTCATATGAAACCCTTTGTAATTGTACATATAGGTCGGTGAGTCATTGACACCAAATTGTAGTTTTGCACGCACATGAGTAATGCACGGAGAAATTTTATCAAAGAAAGGGTGTGCACATTTAATAGTGATGCGCACACCTGGGTAAGTGCACATGGTTCCACATCAAAGGAAGGGTGCATACATTTCATAGTGTTGCGTACACAAATAGGCCAATGCGCTTATCCTTGTAAAGCTAATCATACTCAAGTTATTAATATAATATTACATCATCGTGCGCAGACAGATTAGACAAAAAGAGACAGGGGGCTAACTCCATCAGAAAAGCGGGGGGGGGGACTTAAGTCATAGGGAATATTCTATTAATATTTCCAGAAAAGTGTAAGTTACGGATAATTATTTATCCTAAGTTCCCGAGGGAAGGGAATGAGTCACCAAGTGGCTAAACCTACTTCTGAGGGTGACACGTGTCAAGTTTAAGACATGAAATATATATTGTTGGCCTTAGTGTATTTTGGGGGGGATGATTCATTATTCATCTTAGACTCTCATGTGCAGAAGGGGGTGGGACCATCTGGGAGAGGACGACTATTACCTTATCTGCACATAGGATCTTGTAAGGGGTTTCTGGATTGTAATCCGAGTTTTTATGTCGAAGAGGTGGGTTTTCAGGCCCGTGAGCAATGTTGGAACACATATATATTTCTAAACTTTAGACTTTGGATAGATTTTCTTTCCCATTTAAAATAAAAACAACGCGCATTTGATTCTCACCATCGATGAAGTCCCCCATCTAATCAAACGATCCTAATCTCTTAGGAGTTATGGAGTTGCCTACTCTTTAAAGAGTCAAATCACTAAAGAATACTTTGAAGTTTCGAGTTTCAGAGTTACGTACTTCAGGCGTTTCAACATGCCTCACCTTCAAAGTTACGATACATGAAAAGCGTTCGATAGGTCCTAGTCATCATATACATGTATGCCTTTCTAAACTTTAACACATCACTGCGGGAAGTGGCCCTTCGAAAAAACGACAGAAGATCTAACTTGTAAATCTACGAAATGCAAAATCCCGAGATATTAAACCTTGGTTAAATAAACTAATCTCAATTTAAAGGTAATTAATAGCGTCGCGCACTCGGAGTTCAGGTATTCACCATCCATCGCATTCTAAATTTACGAAACCCGAACTCTCGAAGTGTCTTAAGCGTTAAACAGAGTTAATTAAAGATTAAAGACAATTAGCAAATAATTAATCACTTCGTGGTTTCGAACTTCGGAAATCATATATTGAACTATTATCGGATATCCCGAGGTCTGAAAGCCCGAAAAGAGTTAAGGTTAAACATGATTAATTAACAAGTTAAACATTATTTTCTCATGTTAATTTTTCATTGAATCGTAGTTCAGGTAAATTCAAATTTCATCTATGCATATCTCAATCACGAACTACCAACCATTAATGGCATTACTAGTCGATCTAGGGCAAATGATTTCAAATAAAATCTCAGATCACTGCCCAAAATCTTTTCATTAAGGACAGTAAACATATTGTCAATAAAGGTATACGCAAATTGATGCACTTAAGGTGAAAAAGATATTGCATTCTAAATTCCATTCGCGTTTTTCACAGAGCAAGCTTAGCAAGATAAGAAGTTTTGTGCATTTGCTATGACAGGTAACATAGTGTTGAGTTTACTACTATCATGGCTCTGTGGAAAATGGTTAAAGGAACTAGTGAGAGCTTGAGCCAAAACACATATGTCCTCTCAGACACATCGTAGAGAGTTGTGGAGACCATAAAAACTTGGACGCAGGTCTGTGATATCCTATGATACAAGCTAAACAACTGTCCAAAAGAGTCAGATTACGAGGGGGTCGAAACACGGGCGATGAAGCTCAAATACCTAGCCCAATCAGAGCTGCATAAAATAGCCACACAGTCGAGGCTCATGCCGTATAACAACATGATAGGCAGGGCCCTAGAGAATGTTGACGTCTCGACCAGGACCATCCACAATTCACAAAAGGTTGTTGTTGGATCTTTCTGACCAGAACACATACAGGTGATGTACAAATTGTCCCCATCATTCAAACACAATTATAATGCCGCTTTATTAAAGGATTTCGATGAAGAAGAGTGCCCACAAGGTGTAAAGAATTACCCTGACTTGATCAAGGATTGGTGGGCACGCCCTAATAAATTCAGAGCAGACACCCATGGCATATACGCTACTGCATCATTAGATGCTCATATGATGTATGTGGCCATGATGCTATGTAGAATTTTTGGGAAAGAAAACTCAGCTCACTTCCTATTATCATGGGTATTGATCATGCATGAAGTTGCAAAGGGTTTTTCTTTCAATTGGGCCAAGATATTATTAGACAGTTTGGCCAAGGAAATAACCAAATATCAGGCATTGAAAGGCAAAGGATGACCCGCCCTATTTTACATGTCGGCATACCTTATGGATGCCATTTGTTTTATGACCCCATTCCCTTTGATGGGTTGGAGCTGGACGCTGACCAACGATGCACCAATACATATTATGATATTTAATGTTTTAGAAATAAGGAGAATTCCAACCGCTCAGGGTTGAGATAATTTTGTATAAATACATAGTCTAAAGACTTAACACAAGTTGCTTATTGTCGTATTGTAACTAAGAAAACTCATCCTTTTGTGAGTATCAATACAAGTGCAGACAGGGATATCAAATTTTGTGCAGTTTGAGTCATGTGCTCTTTTTTGTATTCCATATCTCTAGTTTTCTTTATGTCACTCCTTGATAAGTGAGTGGTTTCAATTCAGTATAACATCTACTGTAATCGTGTTCTATCGGTTATCTGATAAGCAAGAAGTTTTTCCTCTATATTTGCTATTAGTAAATACAAGACCTGCAAGCTACTTGGATCACTGTATTTTATATCCTTTCAAGGGTGCATTTTATATTTTCTTCTACTATGAACAAGGTAAGATTTATTTGTCATTGATGCCTCATTTTGTTTAACAGTTTTGTAAATTTCTCCTGCATCACTTGATTTTATTACTCGACTCGGACGACAAAACACGGCCATTGTCCTGTTCAGTTATTAATTTCATTTGAGGGTTAATTCTTATATAATTAATGGAAGAAAAATCACCTTTTAAACCATTTCTTATATTCCTGATGTATTGACATTACTCTTTGAGCCTTAAGTGTAATCTCAGGAACAACATCTTTTTGGCGTCGTTGTTGGGGACAGAGAAATGGAGTTATTTTTCCCTGGGAGAACGAGATGGTAAGTTTCTCTCTTTGATAGTGAACAAAGATTTGACATAATAATAAGGCTAATTTTTATCTTTCACTTGGAGACTCCACTACAGATAAATTGGCATTCGATAGAAAGAATACCAGGAAGAACCCAAATGATCAGCAGGCTACGCCCGTATTTGATCTCGAAAAGTTGTTAAAACCCAAGGGATACCTCAAGTCTACTACCTCCTCTTCAGGTAAGAAGTATCAACCCAGAATAACTCAAGTAAATACTCAAGTTCTAGTCGAAACATTAACTCCTGGAGAAAATTTAAACAAACGATTTCTGTGGAGGCCTCAACTAGCTAAATCACAATAAAGATTGAGATCGACCCTTCCAATACTCAGAACAGTCCGAATAAAATATCCCCATCTATACCTGCTATCGTTACTTCTCTGTCTACCCCATCCTCACCCGCAACCAAGGTTTATGTTCTTAGAAATCCCGAGAAGTACACCTTATACCTGGATTCGTCTCCCGCCGGTTCACCTATCTATATGTCCTGTAAGTCTGAAGAAGCTAGTCCACATTTTCCATTCCTTCCTCTTCTAGATTTTGCGTCTTATAACGACCATTTTCTAGTTTTTCCTTCACTACATCCCGAGGAAGTTGAAAGGTCACCACTTTGGTCCCTAGAAGTTTATGAAAACCCTCTCTTTAACTCTCAAAATTCATCCCCTCGGCATCAAATGGCTGTTGTCGAAGGAGGTAGCGTTGGAGGTGGCGTTGATGTTGGAGGAGGAGGTGGTCAAGAACCACCACCTCCACCCCCTAGAATTTTTTCCAAAGTGGCGGCTAGATACACTCCTCTAGTCCTTCGCCCTATCCTCCATGACCTACCTGAAAATTACATGAAAAATTTACCAAAGTTTACAAGAGAGGGAGATTTAGCGGCAACATAGCACATAATTTTTTTTGACCAATTCACAGATATCCTCGGCATTGAACATGAGGATGTTTACTCGATACTTTTAGTGCAAAATTTTGAAGGACAAGTAAGAACATGATTTCGAGGGCTCCCGGTAGGTTCTATAACATCTTATGACGCGCTAGAAAACGCATTTTTAAGGCAGTGGGGAGAAAAGAAAGATCACTTGTATTATCTGATGGAATTTGGGGCCCTGAGGAAAAAGAATTTTGAGTCAGTCTTAGAATTCACCCAGAGATTTAATAAAATCTATCATAAGATTCCAGCAGAAGTTAAACCCTCTCAAATCACAGCTGGAGTAACTTTCGCAGGGGCTTTCAAACCCGACTTTGCCCTACTTTTGAGGGAAAGGAGATATGTTGACCTCACAAGAATGCAAGACGACACCATTGAAATCGAGTCGAACATGATGGCATCGGGTAAACTAAAAGAAAAGGCTGAGACAAGAGCCAAAGAAACTAAATGCTTCAGGGAACAAGCTGGACCCTCCGGATCTGGGAGGTCCACCGAGGATAAAATGGATGACATGGCTAAGATAATCAAAGCATTATCAAACAAAATCTCTAGAATGGAACTAGACCAATCTAAGTCTGATCCATTTGCCAAGAGAGGTTTCAAAAGGAATCCCAACCCCCAGATCCAACAAAGACAAATAAAAAACGAGGACTAAAAAATCAAAGCCCCGTTCAAAACAAAAAACTTCATGCAAAGTGATGACATGCAAGACTATGATGGGTTAGATGAAGATATAAACAATCTCAATGATGACGACCGAAAACCTCACTAACCAGACAGGATTACAAAAAATCTTTAGACCAAGAATCCTTGTTTGGAAATGAGGAAAGCATGAATAATTTGGGAGAGTCAAATTATCAATGAATCATCGATTCTATAATGGCAGAGCTTCAACGGAAATATAGTTTAAGGCCTAGAGAAAAAAATTATACAATTGATCCACCAAAGAAGATATTGTCAAGAAGTAAAAAGAATGAGGCAACTCAACCATCCACTAAAACGCAAGCTGCCAAATAAAAAACAGCGAAAACGCAAGCTGCCAAATAAAAAACAATTGAAACGCAAACTACCAAAACAAAGACTGTCAAAACAAAAGCAACACAGACTAATAGTCCATAAAAAAAGAGAAACGGAGATCCCAACCAAAGAAGCCGAGAAGACAATTGGAAATTTCAATCTGGAAAACGAAATTAATAAAATCAAAATTTCGGTACCTCTAGTTGAACTGGCTAAAAATCCAATGTATAGAAAACAAATTGCCAAGATGATAATTTTCTCAAATGTTGAAAGCCATTTGGATACTATTAATTTAGAAGATGATAGACCTACTATAATGTTTGGTCCGCATATTGAAAATGCCAAAGATCATGTCACTCATTTTTATATTATGTTGATTGTACATGATCACCTACTCCATAACTGTATGCTGGATTTTGGAGCCTCACGTAACTTAATGCCCAAAATTATTATGGAAAAACTAGGTCTTGAGGTTACTAGACCCTACCGAGATTTGTATTTTTTTTATTCAAGAAATGTTAAGTGCCTCGGTATGATTAAAGATTTGGTGGTTAATCTTGCACAGATCCCTGTGAAGAGCATTCTCATGGATGTAGTTGTTGTTGATGTTCCTGCGAAGTATGGTATGTTGTTATCCAGGTCTTGGGGTGCCAAACTTGTAGGATCACTTCAATTGGACACGACGTATGCTACAATCCCAATTTTCGGTGGACAGTTCACCCGTATATACAGAGAAACCAGGTTGGCGTATACTATAAGTGACCCACAGAACCCAAATAGTTACCCAGTATATGTCGCCAATCAGGATTTGGGGAACTGTATATTATCAATTGATGATGGTTTCGATGAATGTACAGAAGAAATTTGTACATAAGAAGAAAACAAAAAAGAAAAAATAGAAAAAACAAACAAAAATGTAAATAGTGTAGGATTTTGGAAAATGTTTTTTGATGGTGCTTCCTCTTGGGAAGGGGAAAGAGCTAGGGTGTTGTTTGTAGCACCCGGAGATGAATTCATTATTCCTTTCTCATACAGACTACAGTGGGACATTGACTACACTAATAACATATGTGAATATGAAGCTCTTGTCTTGAGGTTAGAGGCTGCCAAGAAATTGAAAATTGAAAATTTGATAGTTTACGGTGATGCAAAACTAATTGTAAAATAGATAAGGCAACATTATCAAGCCAAACATCAAAGGCTGAGGTCGTACATAAACTGCACCTAGGATTTGATAGAATTTTTTTCTCATCGTTTAATATTCATCATATTCCCAGGATACAAAACCAACAAGCTTATTCTCTGGCGAAAACGACTGCTACTTTTATGCCACCTACTGTCTTGAAGCTAAAGTATCACATAGAAATGAGGCAGAGGCCTTCAATACCAAATAATGTTCATCATTGGCAAGTCTTTGAAGATGATGAGTAGATCAAACAATTCCTAGAAATGGTTGATGAATTTTCTGAAATGCACATCGACTGGGAAAATCAGAATGACCCTACTCGAATCATGCAGGAAGGTGAAGATCCTCAGGATTTCTAGGATAAGATTGCCAATCACCGCATGTTGGTGCTGAAAAACAATCAGATTCCTAAGGGTCTGATTCCTTTAGAAATATTATTTAATCATGACGATATACCCCTAAATTCTACCTTGCAACCTCAACCCAAAGAGGTTGAAGATTGTGATATTGGCACTAAGGAAAGCCCTAAACTAGTCAAAATATCTAAATACCTTCCACCTGAAATAAAAATTAAATATGTTGAGCTACTCAAATAGTACAAAGATGTCTTCACTTGGTCTTACGATGAATTGAAACTTATGATACCACTGTCATACAACATAAAATCTCTTTGAAACCTGGCATCAAACCTTTCAGGCAGAAACTCAGACGGATAAATCCTATACTCCTGCCTGTGATAGAAAGAGAGGTAAAAAATCTTTTTGATGCAAAGATTATTGTTCCACTCAGGTATTCTGAGTGGGTAGCCAACTTAGTTCCAATTCAGAAGAAAAACAGTGAAATTAGACTCTGCGAGGATTTCAAGAACCTAAACAGATCATCCCTTAAAGATAATTATATGCTCCCTAAAATGGATCACGTTATGGAAAAAGTGGTCGGGGCTAACATAATGTCTATGATTGATGGCTTTTCAGGTTACAATCAAATTGCAGTCCATGAAGATGATAAAGAAAAAACTGTGTTTACCACTTCATGGGGTACATTCATATATGATAAAATGCCTTTCAGTCTGATGAACACAGGGGCCACTTTCCAACGAGTAATGGAAATAGCCTTTGTCAGTGAGAGAGATAAGTTTGTCGTTATTTATCTTGATGAGTTAACTATTTTTTCTAACTCAGATACAAAGCACCTAGTACATCTCAAACAGACGTTCGAGAAATGCCAAAAATTTGGTTTGTCACTCAACCCTAAGAAATTCCATTTTGCAATGCAAGAACGTAAACTCTTGGGCCACATAGTATCTAAAGAAGGAATCAAAATCGACCCTAAAATAATTGAAGCTATAGATACAATAAATATTCCTAGGAACATAAAGAACATCCAATCTTTTTTAGGGAAAATAATTTTTTTAAGAAGATTCATTCCCAACTTCACTAAAATTGTTAAACTGATTACAGATATGCTCAAGAAAGACAGCGAGGTCAAATGGACAACCAAAGATAAAGCATCCTTCGAATGCATCAAGAAAACGATAGGAGAAGCACCAGTGCTAGCCAGCCCAAATTATACGAAAGAATTCTTGATATTTTCATTTGCCTTCAAACATACTATCGCGGCTGTGCTCTTACAGAAGAATGATGAAGGTTTCAAGCAGTCGATAACATTTTTCAGTAAAAGTCCTCAGGACATATTGGTTCAGCCTGACAGTGATGGAAAAAGAGGCCGATGGTTAGCCAAAATTAAAGAATTCGACCTTGAGGAAAAATCGACCAAACTTGTCAAGGGTCAGGGCCTAGCTAAGATATTAGCTGAATCAAATTTCAGAGCTCTCGGGATAAATCATCTGCAAACTTACGAGGACTTTCCAAATATAGAAGAATTTGATGCGCAGATACCTACAACTTTGATTCAAGAAAAATTATCTTCCTTAGTTTGGTATGGTGACATAGTTTCATATCTCCTGACTCTTCGGTGTCCAAGTGACATGACTCCTTCCAAGGTGAGAACATTGAAGTTGCACGCCGTAAAATATTGTATCATTGATAGAAAATTATATTGGAAGGATCCCTTAGGCTTTTTATTAAGTTGTTTAATAGAATATGAAACAGAGAACGTCATAAATGAGTTTCATGAAGGGGTGTGTGGAAGACATCACGCATGGAGGGCAACGGCCTATAAAATCCTGAGAGTTGGATACTATTGGCCGAAATTGTTTACCGATGTGAATACCAAAGTCAGAGAATGTAACTCCTATCAACTATTCTCAGGCAAACAAAAGCTTCCCGCACTACCCTTGATTCCGGTCAAAACAGAAGCTCTGTTTCAACAATGGGGTCTGGATTTTATTAGAAAAAGCTATCCAAATTCAAGTGCACAACACAAATGGATTTTAACCGCCACGGACTATTTCACTAAATGGGTGGAATCCATTCCGACACGAAACACTATAGACAGTGTGGTGATCAATTTCTTAGAAGAAAATATTTTATCAAGATTCGGTTGTCCTCATAAGATAGTTATTGGTAATGCCCAAGCTTTCAAATCCATGGCAATGGTTAGTTTTTGTCAAAAGTACAACATTGTACTAGGACATTCCACAACCTACTATCTGCGGGGCAATGGATTAGTCGAATCATCAAATAAGAGCCTAACCACCATAATAAAAAAGGTGCTGACTAAAAATAAGAAAGACTGGCATGTTCATTTGAAATACGCTTTGTGGGCAAATTGCATCGGCACTAAGAAATCAATCGGAATGTCCCCTTTCCAAATGGTGTACGGTACTAACGTGGTCCTCCCCATAAATCTCGCTTTGCCCGTGATGAAACTCTGGCAAGATGCGAATGAAGAGCTGAACGATGTTACCAGGAGAATAAATCAGTTAATTGAAGTCCAACAAAATAGGGCTGAAGTGGATGAGAAACTTCAGAAATGTCAAGACAACATGAAAGCTTTGTTTGATAAAAAAAGCTAAAGATAGGGAATTTCTCCCTGGTGACCTAGTTTTGAAGTGGGATGCAAGAAAGGAAGACACAGGAAATCACGACAAGTTTGATCACATCTGGTTTGGACCTTTCAAGATCACAGCTTCTGAGGGAAAGAATTCATTCTTATTAGAAAATCTCGATGGAAAAATCCTTAACGCCCCTATCAATGGGCGTTACTTGAAGCATTTCATGCAATAATCAAATTCCAAAACACCATTGTATATATCGGTTTGATTTTCATGTTTTGATTTGCAAATTTTCGTTTCTTTGGTAAGTTTTTACTTTCATTGTAAATACGGCCAGGTTTTTCTTGATTTCATAAAAGCATAAATACAAAAACAAGTAACACCTATCGTTTCGTTCTCTTTAGAAGTTTCTGACATTTCTCATGTTTATTTTTATGCAGAATGCTTGCTAATAGTTGAGAGATAAGGATGTATCAGAAACCAACACTCACTTTTCAAAACATTAGCATTCTCTCAAAACATGTGATAAATAAATGGTTTACTTGGTTGAAAATATAAAGAAAATCCGAGGTATGGGCTTCTACCCTACTTACCCAAGTTAAATTTTCAAGGGGATCTCCCTAAATATGAAATAAGTCTCATCCATATAAATATTGTCACCTAATCAACAACCAGAGAAATCTAAGAATTACAGCTTAATCTTAAAAGTCTTCTCTGGGTTTGCGATAAAAATTGTAAAAAAGAAAGTAAGAATAAAAAGACCTTAAAGAAAATATGAGAATCAATTAACAAGCTTGTGTGGGATTGATCTTGTTCTCTCAAGGTTCGCTTAAGGTTGATCCCTAAAATTTGAAGTCCCCTATAAAATATTCTAAATAGGTGAAGATGTATTGAAGATTGAAAGAAAATTAGTTTCAGAGCATACTAAAAAATTATGATTGACTTTTCATTTGAATATCTTAAACATATATCATCCCTTGTATATTACATACAGATTGATTGCCCCCACTTCATGTATTAAAATATAAGACAGATGGTGAAAGGAAATTCATGAAATGATTGCCCCCCATCTAGTCCAAGGCAAATGCTGAAAAGAAATTTGAAAAATCGATTGCTCCCATTTTGTCCGAAAAGAGATGATGAAAGGAAATTCATTAAATGATTGCCCTCATCTCAACATTTAAATGCAAAATTGCTAATTGAAGTGGTGAAAGAAAATTCAATGGGAGAAGTAGATAACTTCACCCGGGTACTGAGCAGGCTCGCTGGGAATGAAGCAATGTCTATGATATATGTATGGTTGTCATACGTATCTACATGATATACTCTGACATCTAATTCTTTTTCAATAATATTTACATTATGAACCAATGTGGGATCCCCCCTAAGAAATTGTGTTACATATACCCGACCTTGATGCGAACGAAATCGATCAAAGCTTGATTTTTCGGCTAAAACTACTTTGATTATCTTAAGCAAATCCAAGTACAGTTTTAAGAAAGAAGAATTTTAAATAGCCTAACTGAAGGTCATGATTCAATGTGTTTTAAGGTCTTCTAGGTTTTGGTTGAAACTCTTTTTCTCATTTTGATTATGTTCCAAATGTGTTTCACATAAATGCAATAATGACTCCATTTACCCAATAAAGGCACTTGGTCTACTGTTCTTCTGCGTCTCGCAGGGAGACGTGGTCCCTAGATGCAGCCTCTGTTGGAACACATATATATTTCTAAACTTTAGACTTTGGATAGATTTTCTTTCCCATTTAAAATAAAAACAGCGTGCGCTTGATTCTCACCGTCGATGAAGTCCCCCATCTAATTAAACGATCCTAATCTATTAGGAGTTATGGAGCCGCCTACTTTTTAAAGAGTTAAATCACTAAAGAATACTTCGGAGTTTCAAGTTTCAGAGTTTCGTACTTCAGGCATTTCAACATGCCTCACCTTCAAAGTTCCAATACGCAAAAAGCATTCGACAGGTCCTAGTCATCATATACACGTATGCCTTTCTAAACTTTAACACGTCATTGCGGGAAGTGGCCCTTCGAAAAAATGACAGAAGATCTAACTTGTAAATCTACGAAACGCGAAATCCCGAGATATTAAACCTTGGTTAAATAGACTAATCTCAATTTAAAGGTAATTAATAGCGTCGCACACTCGGAGTTCAGGTATTTACCATCCATCGCATTCTAAATTTACAAAACCCGAACTCTTGAAGTGTCTTAAGCGTTAAATGGAGTTAATTAAAGATCAAAGACGATTAGCGAATAATTAATCACTTCGTGGTTTCGAACTTTGAAAATCATATATTGAACTGTTATAGGATATCCCGAGGTCCGAAGGCCCAAAAAGAGTTAAGGTTAAACATGATTAATTAACAGGTTAAACACAATTTTCTCATGTTAATTTTTCGTTGAACCGTAGTTCGGGTAAATTCAAATTTCATTTATGCATATCCCGATCACGAACTACCAACCATTAATGGAATTAATAGTCGATCTAGGGCAAATGATTTCAGATAAGATCTCGGATCACCGCCCAAAATATTTTCATCAAGGAAAGTAAACATATTGTCAGTAAAGGTATACACAAATTGATGCACTTAAGGTTAAAAAGATAGTGCATTCTGAATGTCATTCACGTTTTTCACAGAGCAAGCTTAGCAAGATAAGAAGTTTTGTGCATTTGTTGTGATAGGTAACACAGTGTTGAGTTTACTACTATCATGGCTCTGCGGAAATGGTTAAAGGAACCGGTGAGAGCTCGAGCCAGAACACAGATGCCCTCTTGAACACATCGCTGAAAGCTGTGGAGACCATAAAATTTGGATGTAGGTTTGTTATATCCTACAATACGAGCTGAACAACTGTCCAGAAGAGTCAGATTATGAGGGGGGAGAAACTCAAGCGACAAAGCTCAAATACGTAGCCCAATCAGAGCTGCATAAAATAGCCATGCAGCTGAGGCTCATACCATATAACGACATGATAGGCTGGGCCCTGAAGAATGTTGACGTCTCGACCAGGACCATCCACAAGTCACAAAAGGTTGTTGTTGGATCTTTCTGACCAGAACACATACAGGTGATGTACAAATTGTCCCCAGCATTCAAACACAATTATAATGTCGCTTTCTTAAAGGAGTTCGATGAAGAAGAGTGCCCACAAGGTGTAAGGAATTACCCTGACTTGTTCAAGGATTAGTGGGCATGCCCTTAGAAATTCAGAGAAGACATCCATGGCATATACGCCACTGCATCATTAGACGCTCATATGATGTAAGCGGTCATGATGCTATGTAGACTTTTCGAAAAAGAAAACTTGGCTCACTTTCTATTATCATGGGTACCGATCATGCATGAAGTTGCAGAGGGTTTTTCTTTCAATTGGGCCAAGATATTATCAGACAGTTTGGCCAAGGAAATCACTAAATATCAGGCATTGAAAGCCAAAGGATGACCCACCCCATTTTACATGTCGGCATACCTTATGGATTTCATTTGTTTTATGACGCCATTCCCTTTGATGGGCTGGAGCTGGACTCTGACTAGCGTTGAACCAATACATTTATATCACTCCAAGTTATGGGAGGATAAAGCGAAGGACTTCTTTTATGAAATCTGCAACTATGTAGTGGTGTCGATGCATATCACTATATACGGTTGCCCACCTCCCAGGATTTTAGACCAGATAGTGGCTAACCTAGGAAAAATAGTTGATTGGTACATTGAAGAACACTTCTCTTATATCAGGGTCTTTGGATGTTCTATTCCTCCACATGCCTTACCAATGTTCCTACCAGATTGATTGGTGTGCCAAGAGGTATCTCATCACACTGTGCTAAGAGGAATTAGCAAAGAGCTCAAGGCAGTGCAGAAAAAGGTATGGCCCACCCACCTTTCCCTTTGTAGATTGGTATGTTTTCGCTGTTAGATTTTGGCCACTCTAAAGTAGAGGCCACGACCCTAAAGGACATTGAGCTTGTGAACATTGAATTCAAGAAGCACGACCCCCAGAAGATCATGGGAAATCACATGGCTCTCTATAATCTGAAGAGATATGAGCATGAAAATTCCCCACAGGATGAGATATTCCGAGGGGCAAGGTCTTATCAGGAAGTGTTGAGTCGAGTCCAGACTCTGGCTCCAAACGAATTAGCCAAGTTCCATAGTTTTCAAAGACACTGAAGAAATGGTCTACCCAAAGTCTTGCAGGGAGAAGTTCTGACATCTCCAGCCATGCACAAAGTTGGAACTCGGAAGTTAGAAGCAGGAAGTTCCAGTGGACCAGACACTCAGGAAAATTTGGTGAAAGCAGAGGTTTTTACACAAAGGGAAAATACTTCATCATCAAATCAACCTGATGATCAAAAGAAAGTTCAAACCGAAGTTCTGATAAAAAAGGGAGAGGATGCATCACTGTCCACACCAAAAAAATCAGCTATTGATACAACAGGGCAACCCCACACCACCCAAATAGGTGACCATATTATGTCCTTGATCCCTTTACAGATCAGTCAGGGGAACCCAAGTGCCGAAGTAGTGTTCATAGAAGATCTTACGCCTATTTTGGTCGAAGAGATGCCTCCTTCCGACTTTTTCTTCAGCAAGAAGAGGAGGTTTGCAATAAAAAGAGAAACGCACCAAAAGGAGTGTGCAACTGTTAAGAGGCATAGGGTGCTATTGGATGGATAGGCCTTAGAAGAGGCAGACTTCACTATGGAAGTGGCAGGCTCCTTGGGAGCCTTTGCCACAACAAAACATTATTTAGTTGGAAATCTGAAAGAACAATTGAAGTAGAAGGACCTACTAGTAGGATAGTTGCAGCACCAAATGAAGACAGTGGAACAAAATGTAAGGAACGAGATGAATAGGGGTTTTGAGCAAATTAGAGCCTGTGACAGACAGGAAATTCAACAACTCAAATTCAGTCTCGACGAAATGCATAAGAATGCACATGAAAGTAGAGAATGGGCCATTCAATAGGGAGAGAAACAACTGTAGACATAGTTGTAGATATGGCGGTTTTCCAAGGCCGAGCATTGGAGGTGCACGAGAAATTGGAAGCAACACAACAAAGCCTTTTTACTAAGGTAGAGGCTGTCCAAAACCATTATGGGGTGGTAGATCAATCCTTAAATAACATTTTCTTAAAAGAGAGAGAGGTCATTGCAGCTCGAGCTTCTTTCAAGGAGGCAGTTGTGTCATCAGCAAAAGAGGAAGTAACCATGGTCTCTACACTGTCTCTTTCCAAGCAAACTCGAGGCGATATAATACTGAAAACCTGGGAAGCTAACATAGTTGAAAGTAAAATATTAGCTAAGGAAGTGAAGAAAGCTTGTGAAGAAGCATTTCATTCACTTGACAAAGAGTCACTGGCTCTCGAAAAAGATAATATCCTTGAAGTCCTGGGGCACGTTGACATAGCAAAAAATCAACTTAATTTCAGGACAAACATGTAAGAGGCTCAGGCTGAAATCTTGCAATTGAAACAAATTGATATTACCCAGAGTCATAAATGGATAGTCGATCCTAGTTTGCATCTGCAGTCTACATCTTCAGAAGATAGGAGAATGGAAGATAGGCTGCCTCACTTAGAAAAGAAGTTGTATACTTTTGAGGTGAATGACACGACTGAGCCTTCCAGATTGGTGGTGCAGTTCATAGGCAAATGTGTACAATGTGTCGAGCAAGGCAAAGCCAACACGTCTGGGAATAAATGAGACGACGTAGGCATATCATGTACTCGGATCATGATTAGAGACTAGTTGTTTCTGAGCTGGAGAACAAGAAGGAGAAACGTCTCTGCCAGCGTGGCGAAGAGACCAGGGAGATGCAAGTGAAGCGTTTCAAATTTCACATATTATAATATTTATTGTTTTAGAAATAAGAAGAATTACAACCGCTTAGGGTTGAGAATATTTTGTATAAATACGTAGTCTAAAGACTTAACACATGCTGCTTCTTGTCATATTGTAACTAAGAAAACTCATCCTTTTGTGAGTATGAATACAAGTGCAGACAGGGATTCAAAATTTTGTGCAGTTTGAGTTATGTGCTCTTTTTGTATTCCATATCTCTAGTTTTCTTTATGTCACTCCTTGATAAGTGAGTGGTTTCAATTTAGTATAACATCTATTGTAATCGTGTTTTATCTATTATCTGATAAGCAAGCAGTTTTTCCTCTGTATTTGCTATTAATAAATACAAGACCTGCAAGCTACTTGGATCATTGTATTTTATATCCTTTCAAGGGTGCATTCTATATTTTCTTCTACTGTGAACAAGGTAAGATTCATCTGTCATTGATGCCTCATTTTGTTTAACAATTTTGTAAATTCCTCCCGCATCACTTGATTTTATTGCTCGACTCGGACGACGAAACACGACCTCTGTCTTGTTCAACTATTAATTTCATTTGAGGGTTAATTCTTATATAATTAATGGAAGAAAAAGTACCTTTTAAAACATTCCTTATATTCCTAATGCCTTGACATTACTCTTTGAGCCTTAAATGTAATCTCAAGAACAACAAGCAGTCTCTCCAGGTGAAAGATTTGTTGTTTAAGAGGCGGGTTGTCAGGCCCATGAGCATTCTCTCTAAGTGGGAGTTTTGCTGGGAATTGTTCCCTAGTGCTTTGGGCATTAATTGTAGGGCTCAGAGACATCCTATCTGAACTATTGTTGGTAACCCTAGAAGGGAAGTGGGGAAGCCAAGGGACTGTTGAGCAGAGAAGGGGCACACTTCCTTGGGTGTGACAAGTGCGTGGGGAATGAGAGATTGTAGACTAGTTGCAATAGTTGCACCTTAGATTGAGCAATTATGTTGATTGTCAGGCCTTAGCTTGGCATTAGGAACCCTTTTTCCTTGTGTTATCACTAGGAATCACCCTCGGAATGTAATGAGGATAAGCTCGGTACCCATCAGTTTATACAGTAAATGTAAATGAGTTTTAAGGGGGTCAAATGGATAAGACTCGAGATAATAATGTTCCAACTCATAAAATTTGGGTTGGCATGCACAAGCAATTGAGGTCTTGTATCAACTTCAATCAGTAAGTTGGAGTAAAGGTGAATAGGAGGAAGACTTTGGTGAGAAAGTGTAGAGGTCTACTATGGACATCAAGTCTTCTAGCAGCATAAGGAGGAAAAAACGCAAACACAAGATTCTCTTGAATTCAATTTTTCAAGGAATCTGAAAGAAATCATAACAATACTATAATCAAACATTTATCATAATATAGTTACAACAATCCATGTGAATCAATCAAACACGAACTCTCTCATTATCAGAGGCAAATAAGATGGAGTAAGAAAGCCAACTTAGATTAACCAAGATGTCTCAAAAACAAATACATAACCAGAGAACCAGTTGTTCTCAATCAAAATATAACAATAGCACAGAGCCTAGCTCAACCATTCGACCCTTACAAAATATCAAAACTACCTATATATAAGTAGAACTGTTGCAACCATTAGGAGTGTGATCGGATTGTTGCATTCAAAGTTTTCAGTCGATGTCTACTTTGTCAGACTATACAGACCATCTTCTGTTGGCAAACGTGAGCTCTTCCATCTGGACCTTCTCTGTCAAATTGCGCATGTAGCTCTCTATCAGACACGAGCTCAAATCTGCCAATCCTTTCTAAATTTCCATTTATGTGCTCAGACGAGATCTCAACCACCACTCTCATTCTCAGCAACTGCCTTCATCGAGATCAGGATGAGGCCTGACACCCATGAATGTTGTTAGACGGTGCCAACGACTTATGCGAGTCAATTTTGACGCCTCGAGGTTATGCATATCTTCTTCTATGACCAATAAATTGAAACAGGTGGCGGGTCGATAGCATATGCCTAGGGGTGACGTGGAGTGAAATGATTGGCGCAAACTTACATGGCACGACGAGTGAGCGACGGTCACGTGGAAGGAATCAAAGGATGCTGGAGCTTTTCAGACCCCAAACATTTCATTTTTCTTGTGGAAATCATGGGTAGAATGCCACATTATTTATACCATAATGCTTCTAAGGGTAAGCCTCAATTATGCTTGATTCCTATTAAATAGGTTGCAAATTCTGGTGTTAACATTTAGCTCCACAGGGGATGGCATGCTCCCTGTGAGCTGCCAAGAACAAATAGTTCCAATGCCTTAGTTGTTGGGCTATGGAGTCATGCTCTGAAACATCATACTGAAGAAAATAGGTTGACACATACACTATTCTAAAAATGAAAGCAAACACACCTACTCCTGAGGGAGCTTATTTATGTACAAAACCTAAGTTAACTGACTTTTACAAAATTCTAGGTGAAAGAAAACTTCCACCGTAGCCATTCAAACTGTTTGATAACTGAATCCTTCGCTTCACTACAAATGATCCATAAAAGACAAGGAAAGCGTGACAACTGACTAATTTCATTCTTATGATCACCCATATTACCTTCAAATGCTGATAAAAAGATCAAGCTTGCATGCTCCAAAGCATTTGAAAAGTGTAACTTATGCACTCATCGACATGGTCATGAAACTGAAGGCAACACATGATTAACTTATGAAATGTTACCTTCACTATTTCAAAGCTGTTGACCGCTGGCTTGATGTCCTCTATAGGCACACTTGATTGAATGACAGCCACATGCATCTGTGGGTCAAAAAGTTGCTTGTTGTGAACTGTAGGTACAAGTGGAAGAAGGTTGGACGTAGGAGGCTGTTGATCCACTGATGACTGCTAATTTACTTCTGGCTGTGTATAAACGATCTCTTCACGTGCCTCAACTAAGGGCTTCTCCTGGTCAAACTCTCGGTTCGTGTCATTTGTGACAAGGCCAACTTCTACATCATCCTTACTGTCTTCATAGTGATCAAATATAAGATAAGCTTGTTGCTCATCATCACTAGAATATCCATCAAAAAAGGGTTGCCTTTCATGTCTATGATCAACCTTTAAAACAATAATTTCATCAAGAATATAACTATTAAAAATATCCATTTCAGGAACAATAGTAATTGTTGCTTCTAGCTGTTCATACACATGATTTTCATCAAGACAGGGTTGCTCATGGATACCTGCGTCAAAGACAAAATTATCCATGGTGTTTTCTTCATAGGGACAACACGTAAAAACTGCCTTACATTTAGAGTTGAGATGATACTGACTTTGAATCCTACCATAGGCTCGGAGGTTCTCCTCTACTTCCTCAACATCCATGAATAACTGTGATAAAGATGTAGATTTTCTTTCTCTCAGGAGAAGGACAAGCTCTAAATCTTGATCCATGACATAGTACACCATGGCAACAGTCTCTGTGGGTCTGATCTCTACGAGCATACTATGATAAACACTGTAAAACCTCCTGCTGAAGACAACCAGGGCTTCCTCTTCCCCTCTCATCAAGGCATTAAAATCATCCCAGTACTGATCAAGGGACTTGTTCTCACCCCACCACTTTAAAAAAACATTGTATAGCTCAAACCAAGAACCAATGGAGTCAGCTCCCAAACCCTTAAACCATACAACAACATCTCCTAACAAGGATTTGGAAAACAACCTCATGGTAACATCCTCATGAACTATCTCAAACTGAACAATAAAATTCTTGAAAGCCTCCACATGCCTCTCAGCTGTAACATGATCATCTCCAGAAAAATGAGGAAAGTACTTAAAGAAATCAAGAGGATAAGAATGAAGATGATATGGAAGCTTTAAAGGTTTAAACATCTTGTCTTTGATTCTAGTTTGAAAACTAGTGGGCTGAATATGAGGCTTAACACACTAATGGCAAGGCTCAACAGTAACAACAGGATGTGATGAGATTTGAGGAGCTTGTGGATAAGTTTCGACCTCCCCAGGGCTGGAAGGGTGATTGAGTTTAGGAGGGGTTTCAATATGAAGCTCATCTTTATGAGTAGACTGAGCAGAGGTTATAATATCAACATCTACAACACAGACAGAAAGCAGGTCTGCTTCTTCCAAGGATGGATATATAAAGGAAGTCTGGTGATCAACCAAATAAACAAAGCAAAATATGATCCTCTTTATATGTGAAGGGAAAAACAAAAATGAGTTGATAAAGAACAACAAAAGTTCACGAAGAAAGATTATAAGATGATACCTAGTCATTCCCTTCATCTTTGTGTCAATAGGATCCTCCCCAGTGGAGTCTCCAATGTGGAGTCGCCAGGTAGATGATTACAGTCAATTTCTGTATCCCTCTCTTGTCTATCATCAAGAGTTGGATCTATGTCATTCTTCCCAAGGAGCTCTTCAATCTTCTCAAATCCGTCCCTGACAATGATGCCATTTATGTTAGCACTAGGAATCACCCTCAAACTGTAATGAGGATAAGCCCAGTACCCATCAGTTTATACAGTAAATGTAAATGAGTTTTAAGGGGGTCAAATGGATAAGACTCGAGATAATAACATTCCAACTCAGAAAATATGGGCTGACATGCATAAGCAATTGAGGTCTTGTATCAACTTCAGTCAGCAAGTTGGAGTAAAGGTGAATAGGAGGAAGACTTTGGTGAGAAAGTGTAGAGGTCTGCTATGGACATCGGGTCTTCCAGTAGCCTAAGGAGGAAAAAACTCAAACACAAGATTCTCTTGAATCCAAATTTTCAAGGAAGCTGAAAGAAATCATAACAATACTATAGTCAAACATTTATCATAATACAGTTACAACAATCCATGTGAATCAATCAAACATGAACTCTCTCAGTATCAGAGGCAAATACGATGGAGTAAGAAAGTTGACTTAGATTAACCAAGATGTCTCAAAAACAAATACATAACCAGAGAACCAGTTGCTCTCAATCAAAATATTATAATAACAGGGAGCCTAGCTCAACCATTCGACCCTTACAAAATATCAAAACTACCTATATATAAGTAGAACTGCTGCAACAATTAGGAGTGTGATCGGATTGCTGCATTCAAAGTTTTCAACCATCGTCTACTCTGTCGGACTGTGCAGACAATCTTCTATTGTCAGACGCGAGCTCTTCCTTCTGGACCTTCTCTGTCAGACTGCGCATGCAGCTCTTTTTCAGACGCGAGCTCAAATTTGCCAATCTTTTTTGGCTTTCCATTTATGTGCTGAGACGAGGTCTCAACCACCGCTCTCATTCTCAGTAACTGCCTTCATCGGGATCAGGATGAGGCATGACACCCATGAATGTTCTTAGACGGTGCCGACGACTTCTGCGAGTCAATTTTGACGCCTCGAGGTTATGCAGATCTTCTTCTGTGACCAATACAGGCGTAGCAGGTGGTGGGTCGATAGCATATGCGTAGGGGTGACATGGAGTGAAATGCTTGGCACAAACTTGCATGGCACGACGACTGAGCGACGGTCATGTGGAAGAAAGAGGAAGATGTTGGAGCTTTTCAGACCCCAAACATTTCATTTTTCCTATGGAAATCATGGGCATAATGCCACATGATTTATACCATAATGCTCCTGAGGGTAAACCTCAATTATGCTTGATTCCTATGAAATAGGTTGCAAATTCTGGTTTTAACACCTTGGTGGAGTTAAGCCCCAACTCAGGGGTGACTTGTTGCTAAAAGTATATGAGAAACATAGTCTATGGCTGAGAGGAACGTATGAGTTCTACATGTAGTTGGTGACTTTTCATAAAAGATAATTGTCTTTACGTGCTTGTCTCATTTATTGTGTGCTTATTTATCTGTGTTTAATATGGGTTTGAATCTTGTATGTTGTTGCATATAATTAATTGTTTTTATTTTGTATTATGTTGCTTGCACATGTATGTGTGGTGTTGATAATCAATATTTGTAGTCGTGCATGAGTATGACAATTATTGTTAGTTTTCTTATTAAGTTAATCTTATGATTTGGGTTATGAGTCTTTAAGACAAGTTTGAATGGTCATGCGATAGAGAATACTCTATGTGCATCAGAGGCTGGATTTACTTGTGCGTATAGGGAAGCAGTCCACACGCACAAGGAGAACATATTTGGTGCGTGATGCCATAATGGTTGCACGCACAGTAGTGTTGTGTGTTCAGTATGCTTGTGCATAGTTGTTTTATATTAGTTTCGTTGTTATAAGTTGTGTGGCGCGACTCAACTTGGGGTTGAGGGCATTACTTCAAGTGATAATGCACATATTTGTGTTTAGAGTAGAATCCGCTCAGTGAATTTTGGAATAACATTGTTCAGTAGTAAGCTGGATGATGTTACAATTTGGTATCATAAGTCGTTTGGTAACGAGAATGTTACATTGGTTTTTAGAGAGACAGAAGTTGAGATTGGGTGACGTGACCTAGCCTGGATGGCTAGGGACGTTACATTATGGTATCGAAGCTATGGTTTCAACATTGAGCCTCCATGGGCCAAGCTACAGTTTCAACACTGAGCCTGCATGGAAAGAGCTATGGTTTCAACATTGAGCTTGCATGGGTTGAGCTATAGTTTCAACATTGAGCCTACATGGGCCAAGTTTCTACTTAAGGAAAAATTTGGACTAATAAGTGGCCAAGTTTGGAATTGTAGTGTGACCATGGTGCACATAAACTAAGAGTGCACACTAAATTTTGGACATTGCGAGATTCAACACTGGAATTGCGCAGTAAATAATAGTGCACAGGTGTGCGCACTAAAGATTGGGGTTGCACAGAGTAAAATTTGTGGTGCATGCACAATATTGATACACGATGTATGTGTTGAGTATTGACATCACACATTTGTGTGTGTTGAATTCCAGCTCACACATGGGCTTCATAAGAAAGGATTATGATAAGATGGTGTAGAGTTTTCATGGAGTTGTTCCATGAATTCATCTAACAAATCTTATTGTCTGCACATTTTGCAGAATTATCAACAATTAGAGTAGGACATAATCAGCACAGAAAGTAAAGAAGAATGGAAGATACGCAAAGAGCCTTTACCATGATGATGGATTCAGAGATTTGTATGTCGGTTTGGGTGCTGATGGTACAAAATCCAAGGAAGAGCGCATTAACTTGGTAGAAACCATTAAGGGACTGCAAAAATATGTGCAAAGCTATAAAGCTGATAATGAAAGGCATATGAGAGCCAAGGAACAACAAGATGACTTCAATGTCAAATTGATGCAAAGCTTGGACACAATAGAAAAGAAAATGGATAAGGAGACATATTCGAGTAGGTCAAGAAGTCACGGGTCTCATGATGAAAAAAGAAGAGAAGCAAGAAGTGATGGTAGGCATTATCCTCACTCACCAAGCATTCATTTAGGAAAGCATGCAATAGCTGAAGTCCATCTCTTATCAGAAAGCACAAGAGAATGACTAGAGTGGACGAGCTAAGGGAGAAATGAATAAGATCAAGCCTCCTACCTTTGACGGGGAGCACAAGAAGGATGAAGATGCAAAGACCTGGTTGTTGGGTATGAGGAAGTACTTTCAGCTGCATAATTATTATGCACAAGAAGAAGGGAGAATTTTAATCTATCAGCTAAAAGGAAAGGCATCAATGTGGTGGGATCAATTCATGCAGGTGCAACACATTGATGAAAAGAGGGTTACTTGGAGGGAGTTCAAGCGATATTTTCAAAATAAATACTTAACCAAGAAGTAGTATGACAAGAAAATGGAGTTCTTTGAACTCGGGCTTGGGAGTGTTACAATAGATGAGTATGAAAGAAAATTCTTAGAGTTGTTGAAATATGTTGCATTCATCAAGGATGAGTAAGTTAAAATTTAGAGGTATTTGAGTGGGCTGCCATCATTTATCAGTAACAAGATACAATATGATGACCCTAAGCCATTGGAGGAAACTATAAGGCGCGCTAAATGTCTTTATGATCAACAAAGGGGAAGAGTGACTTTCCAAAAGGTTTGGGAAGACAAGATGAAAAACAAGGTGGAACAAAGGAAGAAGGGGGCCAAGCCACCATTTTTTAGAAATATTGTGCAAGGACAACCAACTCTTGAGGAGCCTAGAATGACAGAGACAGTGGGGCAATAGTCGTGGCAACAATCTGTTCAATGTTGGATTTGTGTCAGAGATCATATGCAGGGAGATTGCCCTCAAAGAGGTGATAAAGTGAGGACTACACACAGTGTAAAACAAGCTACGACAATTGATGACATGGGTAGAAATGTGCCTAAGATTTATGTAGCCCTGGATAATAAGCAAGTTGAGTTTCGGTTGCACATGATTGAAGTGGAAGGTAAGATTAATGACCAACCCATTGCTATTTTAATTGATTCAAGAGCTAGTCATAGTTATCTAGATCCTAAGATGGTGGAAAGATTCCATTTTCCGAGAAGCAAGCTTGGAAAACCTTGGTTGGTGCAGTTAGCTACAGGAGGAAAAAGGAGAATTAATGAGATGGTTAAAGCATGTCCAATGGAAATGAATGGACTGTGCACAAAAGTTGATTTGAATATCATACCTTTGGGCTTGTATGGTTGTCTCATTGGTATGGATTGGTTGGACCAACATCATGTTGTTCTAGACTGTTACAATAAGACATTTACTTGCTTTGATGAGGAAGAAAATTTAAGAACAGTTCAAGGAATTCCAAGAGTTTTAACTATCAAAGAAGTTTCAGCCTTGCAATTGAAGAAAAGCTACAAGAAAGGATGTCAAGTATTTGCAACGCACATGGAAGAGGCACCTAAGGATAAAGTGGCAAATGTTGAAGACTACACAATATTGAAAGAGTTTGAGGATGTCTTTAAAGAGATATCGGGGTTGCCACTAAAAAGAGATATTAATTTCTCTATAAATCCAATGCCTGGAGCAACACCTGTATCCAAGACTCCTTAAAGGATGAGTATGTTAGATTTGAAGGATTTGTAGATGCAACTTGAAGAGCTTATGAAGAAGGGGTATATATGCCCAAGTGTGTCGCCTTGGGGTGCCCTAGTATTGTTCGTAAAGAAGAAGGATGGTACGCTGAGACTTTGTATCGACTTCATGCAGTTGAACAAAGTAACAGTAAAGAACAAGTATCCTTTGCCAATGATATATGACCTCTTTGATCAGCTGAGAGGCACGTATATATTTTCAAAGATTGATCTCAGATTTGGATATCACCAAGTGAGAATTGAGGAAGAGGACATTGGCAAGACAACCTTCAGAACGAGGTACATACATTATGAGTTCACAGTGGTGCCATTTGGGTTGTCAAATGCACTGGTTGTCTTCATGTGTTTGATGAATGGAGTTTTCAAAGAATACTTAGATAAGTTTGTCATTATAATTCTAGATGACATACTTATTTACTTAAAGTATGAAGAAGAGCACGGACATCACTTGAGGATGGTACTGTAGGTATTGAGGGAGCATCAAATTTATGCAAAGTTGAGCAAGTGCTCATTTTACCTACGACATATTCATTATTTGGGTCATATCATTTTCAAGGAAGGAATAACTATGGATCTAGGAAAGATAAAAGCAATTGAGGAGTGGTCGACACCAAGAAATGTTGCAGAGGTGAGGTCCTTTATGGGACTTGCAGGTTATTACAGAAGGTTTATTGAAGGATTCTAAAAAAATATGCATCTAATTACATCCTTGCAAAAGAAAGGTACGTGATTTGAATGGACTCCAGATTGTGTAAGGAGTTTTCAACACTTGAAAGGTTTGTTGGCAAGTGAGCCAATTTTGAGAATTGTTGATTCAGATGTAGATTTCGTTGTGTGCACAGATGCATGCAAGGAAGGGATCTATGGAGTCCTTAGTCAGAATGGACATGTGGTGTGCTATGAATCAAGAAAGTTGAAAGAGCATGAAAGGCTCTATGTTATTCATGACGAGTCTTCGTGTTAAGTTAATCTTATAATTTGGGTTACGAGTCTTCAAGACGAATTTGAATGGTCGTGCGTGCAGAGAATACATTGTGTGCACCAAAGGTTGGATTTACTTGTGCGCACAAGGAAGCAATCCATGCGCACAAGGAGAACATATTTGGTGTGTGACGCCAGAATGGTTGCACACACAATAATGTTGTGTGTTCAATATGCTTGTGCACAGTTGTTTTGTATTACCTTCATTGTTATAAGTTGTGTGGCACAACTCAGTTTGGGGTTAAGCGCGTTCCTTCAAGTGATACTGCGCAAATTTATGTTTAGAGTAGAATCCACACAGTGAATTTTGGAATAACGTTGTTTAGTAGTAAGCTGGATGATGTTACGGTTTGGTATTAGACGCAGTTTGGTAATGATAATGTTACATATTGGTTTTCAGAGAGACAAAAGTTGAGATTGGGTGACATGGCCCAATCTGGATGGCTGGGGATGTTACAAAAGTTTATCAGATGGATGTTAAATCAATCTTTTTAAATGGTGACCTAGAGGAAGAAGTTTATGTGGATCAACCAAAGGGTTTTCAACTGATTGACAAAAAGGATTATGTCTGTCGATTAAAGAAAGCTCTGTATGGGCTAAAAGAGGCTCCAAGAGCTTGGTACTTCAGACTAGACAAGTATTTGCACCAGCAAGGATTTAAAAAGGGAACGATTGATAACAACTTATACATCAAGGCTAAAGGTAATGACCTATTAATTATTATAATATATGTTGATGATATTATTTTTGGCAGTAACATTGAATTAATGAGCAAGAAGTTTGCAAATGCAATGCAATAACAGTTTGAGATGTCTATGTTGGGGGAACTCTCCTTCTTTCCTGGTCTACATATTCATCAATCATAAAGATGAATTTTCATTTCTCAAAGTAAATACCTCAAGGAAATCTCGAAGAAATTTGGCATGGAAAATTGTGCACCAACAAACACTCCTATGACTACTAGTTGCACACTCAATAAAGATGACGATGCTCCAGAAATCGATCAAACCATGTACAGGTCTATGATAGGCATTTTACTCTATCTCACAGCTTCAAGGCCTGACATCATGCAAGCAGTGGGTTTGGTAGGCAGGTTTCAATCCGATCCTAAGGAAACTCATGTCCTTGCGGTTAAAATAATATTTAGATACATGCAAGGCACTATTGATTATGGCTTGTGGTATCCAAAAGACACAGACCTTGTTCTCATAACTTATACAGATGTAGACTCGGCAAGGAGTATTGATGACAAAAAATGCACTAGTGGAGGTGCATTCATCCTTGACAGTTGTTTAGTGACCTGGCTCAACCGGTAACTCAACCTGGTGCACATTAACTCAACTAGTAAAAACCAACTTGGATATCGAAGAGTCCCGAAAGGAGTAAGAAAGGATTGAAGGGAAGAAATATTGGGTTTGGGTGGGTCCACTATCTTTGAGATGCCTAGGAAACCCTTGCATAAGAAGTGATGAACCTTTTAGCCTTTGAACTAGAATGAATGGATGGAGTCTGCTTTGTTTACCATTTTCAGCGCAAGGTTGTTCACCTCCCTCACAAGCTAGTGGATACTTTGGTTGGTTCTTGTGCTCCTTTTGCATCTCACAAATTTCCATATTAATGATTGGCCAGAACCCTCAAAGAGACAACATGCACTCATGGTCCTTCTATTTATTATATACATCTTGGTAGAGGTAAGAATTGAAAGAGAGTTTTTAGTGTCCTCGAATCTTGGAAAAGTTATGTGTTGAGTTGTTGGACTAGCATACACCTTTCTAATAACCTAGGTTGTTTTTGGCATTGGAATCAGTTTGGTAATGGTGGGTTATGGCATTCAATGACTTACTCTTAGTGAAATCATTCAACAATTGACATATTGCCAGATTATACTCTTTCAAAATTTTATTTAATTTTTTTACTTTATACAGATTGAGGGATGGATTTTTCTGTAGTGTATAATAAT
>ML779219.1:368480-390552 GCA_009831015.1 Picea engelmannii
GGCCCATAGTGATAATAGTGTAGGCCATTCAATGTAAGGTGGACTAGGTCCACTATTTTATTAAATAAGGCCCATTATGGTAGTTAGATATAATAAATTAGTAGTTCGATATATAAATGTAAGAGGACTTCTTAGAAGGTTCTACTTCTAGAAGATCTCTCCTCTAGAATGTTCTTAGGTGATGGTAGCACTATATAAAGGGTTTCAAACAATGTAATGGGATACAAAGAGAGTATTGTATTTGGAGCTGAAGCTCATTATGAGGAAGCCCCCTCGAAGAGGCGAGTGAACATGAGAGGATCCCTTCCATAATATGATCCATTGAATGGTGTTGCCCTACCTTACATTTGGTGCAAAATTAAAAAAAATTGCTTGTAGATCTAAGTTCCCCTTAGAAAAACACCCAAGTTAAAAAAAATCATCTGAAACGGAGTATGGGAAGTCAAATTATTTGCATTTAAAAATCTGCAATTTTTCAGGTTTATTTTTTTTTCGCGGACGACCGTGTGATTTTTTTGATTTTTGTAGCATATGGGGATGAATTTAAAATAAAAAAAATGCAGATCTGAGTTCCTCTCACAATTTCACCCAATTTCAATAAAAATATCGTCCAAATCAGAGCTCTAGAAATGAAGATATCGCTGATTTAAAATCAACTATTTTTGGGGGGTTTTCGTGACGGCAGCGGGACTACAGAGTTCATAAATTTTCATAGGGTGCTCAGATTGCTACTAGATCAATACCATTGGATAAATTTTTTAAGAGATTTCTTTTGGTATATTTTATTTGGTGCTTCCAATGGCTATTTCCTCTCAAACCCTCAAAGAAATTCTACAGATAACTGAAGCATTCAAAGTCCAATAGAATGACACATTGCATGGCCTCACATTGCATGGCCTCACATTGCATGGCCTCACATTGCATGACCTTGCAAAAAAACTCAATAATAGTTTTCATAGTATTTAAGATTCATTGGATAGCATGCGTAAAAGATTTTTTATAATAGACATCAATGATGAATATAATCAATAAATATATGTTTGGTATGATTTTGAGGCCGATTGTGATAATTGGTATATGGATAGTTGTCATTTTTGGAATGACAACCACTTCCATCTTTTATTTGATGAATCTACTCCACCTTTTGTAGAGCATATCAATGTGACACATCATGAGCTAGTTTTTATTACCAGTGTCTAGCTTGCATATTCTACAACAATATTGTTCCTTCCAAATTCAACTTTGACCCTTTCCCACTATGTGGATGGATATTCTTATTTGGATCCACATGATAGGTGTCAATATTGGAAGCATCATTTTCAGTGGGTTATTGGGTGCCGATATCTTCTATGTGGAGTTCACATGAGCAATTGGACATGAGACACTGGTTTACAATGGCGGTTGGACTACTTCAACATGGTGGCTTCCATTTTTTAATGGGACCCTGGTTCTATAGTCTACTTCAACACTATGGTCCACACTTATCCATGGAACCCTGGTATATGGTTGTACATCAAGCGTTGAGGACAACACTTTCATAAGGGGGGATGAAATGTTAGGTAGTTAGAGAGGTAGTGGTTGGGGGGGGGGGCAGAGGGCTTATAGTGATAATAGTGGGGGCCATTCAATGTAAGGTGGACTAGGTCCACTGTATTATTAAATAAGACCCACTATGGTAGTTAGATATAATAAATGAGTTGTTAGATATAATAAATGTAAGAAGACTTCTTAGAAGGTTCTAGTTCTAAAAGATTCCTCTTCTAGAATGTTCTTAGGTGATGATAACACTATATAAAGGGGTTCAAGCAATGTAATGAGATATGAAAAGAGTATTATATTTGGAGCTGAAGCTCATTAGGAGGAAGCCCCCTCAAAGAGGCAAGTGAACAAGAGAGGATTCCTTCCATAACATGATCCATTATATGGTGTTTCCCTACCTTAAGGGTTTTGTCTACATTCTTGTGTTCGGTATTTGGTGAATGGTTTGGTTTATTATTGTTGATATTGTGGGTTTATGATGAGATTTATCTTCAGATCTATTAAGGTACTACAACATTCTTAATGAGATTAAGGTTATTTCTGAAGTATATTGGTAGATCTATTCAGGCACTTAACAAAGTTGGACAAGGATTTCGAAGATAAAGCTTCACTATATAGTTAGTTTATTGGAGGAATTGAAATAGAATTATAAAATACTTACATGCTATTTTTTTTTTAATAATACAATTATACTAGCGCAGTTTTAAAATGTTGGCATATGTTCATTGTTGCATTGTTTTAACGTATTTAGTAGGTGTTGCAGTGTTATAGCTTGATAATGTTGGCTCTCGTAAGATTTAATTTCTTATTTTGGACAAAGCAAGTGTATGTGCATTGCGACTAGCTTGGAATTCTACCTGTACTCGACTTGCTTATTTTTAATAAATTTTCAAGGACCTTGCTTTTAGGATCTCCTTTTTTCCCAAAGCTACCACAAGACATATTGACAAGAAAATATTTTAGGCATCAAATGGATTTGCCTCTCTATTCATGAGATGCCTAATAACAGGTATTGGCCCATATCATATCCCAGATTCTCTGGACAACTTTCTATTGCAAAATTGAAATTTATATATTATAGATGCTTACGAGTATAATCTCTCCTTATTGCACATATTCACGAGGGTGATTCATATTTACTAGAGAAATTCATAGCATTCTTTTTTGCATTTAGGAACTTTTATTTATGTTTTGAAAGTATTGGGAACATATGCCACTAATAAGATGGAGAAATAAACACCTTGGGCGTGTACTTGGAAGGGAGTAGACACGAGGTATGCAATCTCTCAACGCTTGTTTGCATTCTTAACTATGCAAGCATGGATTTATTTATGCTAATATCTATTAGGTATAAGAAACAACTTACAATATTTTGGAAAATAGTGCTTTAATACAAACAATTATTGCAGAATGGTGAATTGACCATGCAAAACCAATATATATTGTATAAGCAACAACTTATCATATTTTGAAAAATAGCACTATGATACTTGCAAAGAACCAACTTCTTCTCCACTCCAAACAATTGTAGAATGGTGAATTGGTTGCAAAGAACCGACTTCTTCTCCACTCTAGAAGAGTCCACAATTCTCCAATTGCAAGAAAAAAACAACCATGGTTGCAAAGAACTGGCTTCTTATAGAAGAGTCAGTGTTGAGTTGGTGTTCCATTATCATAACATAAATGAAGGGAAAATATAAGTAGAACAACCACAAAACAATCGGTGCTGGGCTTCCTTGGAGACTAGAACGAGAAGGCTTCCATGGAGACTAGAACGAGAAGGCTTCCATGGAGATAATGTAAATTATGTGTAGTTTAATCCGAGGTTTGGAGGTGGGTAGGTGATGGTCTAGCAATCAAGAGTGAGAGTCTGCCAAAACCTCGACTGCACCAATGTTCTGTCAAAACCTTGATTGCACTATTGTTCATAGCAGCATGAGTGTAAGAGCGTGCTAAAATGACCACTCACAAATTTGTTATTTTTAATCTTTTTTAATTATGACAATTCATAAAAAAAAATTTACACATACCCGGAAATAAAGTCACATCAAATGACTATGAATTAATGAGAAAATTTAATAAATAGAAAATAATTTTGTTTTAAAAATAAATCGTGTTAATATAAAATATGAAAGAAACTTTGAATATTAATATAAAGTTTTTCCAAACATTATGATATCGTGCGTTGTAGGGATTCCAAAACACAACAACTAATATACAAAACAGACTATTGTTGCGAGGCGAAAGCTAGAATCCCTGCCCTGGGAGGGACTAACAAGGAACTTCATAACCACGGGGGCGACAACAAAGTATTGTTTTTAGGTCTAAGATTGAAAAAATCTATTACAATCTTGCATTTAAAAATCTGGTTTGTAATAAATATTTGTTTTTTCACATTTTCAATACGAACGCACAAACATAACAAAAAGTCACATGTCACTGCACTGTAAATGATAAATTTTAACATATAAAATGATTTAAGACATGACAAAGTTAAAAGGGGATCTAAAGTATCGTGTGAATGGACTGAGAGACGAAATTGTTGTTCCAATTCCGCAAGCGTTATGCGTGCGTCTGTCTGTGTGTAAAACTGAAAACTGACTTGACCTCGGTCCCGTTCGAAAAAAAATGAAATGAAGAATACGAAGAAACAGATGCAAACTTTGTAGAGATTAAATATTACAAACTCTTGAAAGAAGATCGCCGGGTCACATAGATTAAATATTACAAACCCTTGATAGATGCAGACTTTGTAAAGATTAAACATTGCATAAGCATAACCCTGGAAGATTGCAGGAGCACATAGTTTGATTTGGAGATTTGCTTGAACACATGGCGCCCGATCCAGAGGAAGACTTGACAGAGAAGAACCCCAGGCCTCTCGACGAGGACGACATTGCTCTGCTCAAAACCTATGTATGTATGCTTTCTTCTATGCCGCTCATACCTTTCTTCTGCTTCTTTATTTCGCCTCAGAGATGACAATTTTTGGGTTTAATTTTTGTGCAGGGCTTGGGTCCTTATTCGACTGCTATAAAGAAAGCAGAGAAGGAAATCAAAGAAATGGCAAAGAAGGTTAACGATCTATGCGGTGAATGCCCCTTGCAGACCTCTAAACACCATTAGTTAAACGTGTGAAATTTTAAGCCTTTTTGCGTGCTTTTTCCTGTGTTCTGGACAATAAAATTTTCAGGGTTCTGCTCATTAAAGAGATGAGCGGGGCCGAATGACCAGCACGCAGAGCTTTAATAATTTGAGAGCTTATAGTGATTTTGAAAATTGTTGTATTGACAGGGATTAAAGAATCGGACACTGGCTTAGCTGCTCCTAGCCAATGGGATCTTGTTTCCGACAAGCAAATGATGCAGGAGGAACAGCCCCTCCAGGTATTTCAGTAGTAAACCCTTTAAAATGATGAACTAGATTACATGTTTTGGTTACTGTTAGTCCTTTGTTCGAAGAGTTTTCCTGTCTAGCCGAGGTCTGCTATTTCTCAATATCTGAAATCTTAGCATATGATCATCATCTTCTTCTCTTTGTTTATTTTTGTTTTGGGAAGTTGCGTCTAGAACCATGCCCATACCTCGAAGTTGGTGGATGCACGGCATAACTCATACTTCCTTTGGGTTAGTTTCCATGTACGAGGGGTAGCTATTCCAGCAAAATCGCCTGGGACGTGCACCCAGCCTCATCCCTGTTGAGACATGCCATTTGGGTAGCGACCCTGTGGACAACTTTATATTCCGTCCACCTCTGACCACTCAACCGTGGCACCGTTTAATAGCATAGCATCTATTTTAGTTGCAATTTTAGCTATGCCTAAGTATATTCTATCTGATGTCTGAATCAATAAATGGCCAAATGTATTTGAGAGCTTAGTCAAGTTTTTGCTAAACAAGATGGCAGCCAGTGGCTAGGCGGTTGCTGCTCCGCCTTCATTGCATCTGGTTCCCCCTGCAGTAAGTATTGGGGCGCGCTTCTACAAGCCCAAGCTTGGTGAAGTCTCAGCAGTGTGGCGGTTCTCAGAAAGGAAGGGCTTTTCACAGCCAGCTTTGCCCCCACCTTCTGAGGCAGCTTGAGCACGGCGACGTATCAGTCTGGATCTTTGCATCATTGTGGTGGATCTCCGAAAGGAGTGATGGCTTACTCCTAGCCAACTCTGCCCTTGTCTTTCTCCATTCCGAAGGGTCTCTCCACTTAAGGTGCAGCCTATCCTCTGGAGGATTCTTCTCTTGGGAAGACTGTTTTCTCTATAGATCTTTTGTTCTCGGGTAAGCCATCTAGCTCATTTTTCTGTTGGTTTTGAAGCTAGATCACTCTTTGGTAAAGGGGGAAGAAAAATACTACTCGATCTATGAGCAGGTCTATAGATTCAATGGCTTATGGACAAAGCTGAAAGACCTCCAAGCTTGGATTTCTGAATCTTAGGGCTCCTTGTTAGAGAACGTGTTGCCGATTCACCCCTATGCCAGTTTTTTTTTTAAATTTAAAAATTCGTAGAGAGGGTAGATATTTTGAAAGTTTGTGCCAAAGGCCCCTGGTTCATGAACAAAGCAGGCCTCTTTATGAGGCTGTGGACACCTGGCTTTAATCCACACATTGAAATGTATTCGACAGTCCTGATCTGCTTAAGATTGTGCAATCCCCCTCTGGAATATTGGAGCAGAAATTCCCCAGGACAATGGTATTGCTTTGGGAAATTTTATTACCATGACAACAGAGGATGAAGATATGCCAGCTACTAGCGCTGCCCAAATTTGCCTTAATGCTGATTTGAGCAAGGGCCTTTTGAAAGAAATGTGTTGGTTTGTGAGAACAGCAGCTAGATGCAAGTGTATTATGAACATGTTGCTTTCTGCTGCAGGGTCTGTTTCGAGCACAGACATTGGCTGCTTTTTGCCTTAAGGAAAATTCAGAATTTTTTTTCTAAAAAAAGCAAAAGACCGGTAAACCCCCCTGGGCTTGGAAAGACTTGGGGAAGGACCAAATGTGTGTGGTCCCAGCCACAGATCGAGATTGCCCTGATCCAGCTGAAACTATTATTGGCCATGATGTATCTCAAGACGGGAGTGGGGATGCTATTCCATCTTTGAGAAAGGAGCCACCCTTGCATATGATTATCTCCTTGCCTGACAGGTCCCCATGGGGGAATTCAGAAAGGGGAGAAGATGGACCTGTTAAAGGGAATCATTCCCTTCAGACATGCTGGTTGGGGCTGATCAAATAGGGCCACTTGGGATTCCATCCGTTTCAATGCAGCCTATTCCAGAACACTCTGAGAATGGATGGATAGAAATTAAAAAGAGCAAAGAGAAGAAAAGCAGTGCAATGGACTGCATGATCCTTTGGTCCGGAAATCAGAAGAAAGCTACCCCTCCATGACAACAGTAAAATGGTCAAGATGGATCTTTAATGTAATATCTTTCATGGCTTCGGTCTGTAGTTTTATCATAGATAGCATTTTTCAGTAGATCCAGATAAGGGGTCAAACATTGACTATCAGACCTGCTCGGAGTAGCTTAGTCTGGGGTCAGCTGTTGAATATTAGACCTAGGATTGGATTTTCCCAAGCAATATATGTGGCAATCCTTTATGCATATCATGTTTGTGTTAATTGATTTTTATTTACCCCAAACAATGTTAAACAAATCAGTTTTTGTTACATTTGATTAATCAGAATGTTTTTTGTAAAAATGGTCAAACAAATCAGTCTCTGTCACATTGATCTGAATATGTTTTGTTTCTTCATCTAGGTTGCAAGGTGCACAAAGATCATTAATCCAAACACCGATGATGCAAAGTATGTTATAAATGTTAAACAAATCGCCAAGGTATGCCTATTTCCCCAGGCTGTGTTGTGATCTTACAGTAAAGTCATTATCCTCTTATAGGTGCAGCAAAACAGTCAATAATCTAAAGAATCAAATTTGCTAGTTTACCGTGGATGTCTCTGACAGTAAAACTAGAGCTGCAGTGAATAATCTTTTTCTTGCAAGAAAGCTTATGTTATTCAAAACCTAATGTGCCCTGAAAGCCACATTGACTTGCATGTATTATTTACAAGGTTGTCTTTTGGAAATGCAGTTTGTGGTTGGACTGGGTGATAAGGTCTCCCCTACTGATATTGAAGAAGGCATGCGTGTTGGGTCAGTTATTAAAAAATTCCTCTTACAAAATCATCTTTTTATTTTCATTTTGTTTTCTAGGGAATTTGTTTCCTTTAGAGTTGAGTGTAATATTACCCATCAATTCTAAGTGCTGCTGACACGTGAGAAATCACATTGCTTCCTAGTCAAGCATTTCTATGTTTTTTAACTGTAATGTATTATGTTGATTGCATTAATGTCATCTGAAAATGTAATGATTGATGGTCCAGGAATGTAATGATTGATGGTCCTCTTTCCCTCATGTAGGGTTGATCGCAATAAGTATCAGATTCAGATCCCTTTGCCTCCTAAGATTGATCCCAGTGTGACAATGATGACTGTTGAGGAAAAGCCAGATGTTACTTACAATGATGTTGGAGGCTGCAAAGAACAAATTGAAAAGATGCGAGAGGTTTGTTAATTCTCTTATAAGTTATATTGTCTATTCACATTTCAGATTTCCTCATCTTCCCAATAGTTTCAACAGAGTGCTATGCCAATAAATGGTCAATAAAAAAAGTCATTTATCATAACAGTTATAGGGATAACATTGGGTAATCTCATCCTCAACAATAAAATCATTTTTCTTCAAGAGAATTTGTGCTAAATTAGGAAACTTTGGAATATGAAAATTGTATGTACGCATATGTTAGAACTTAGCTACAATAAGAAATAAGGTAAATGATGACATCGGCAATTTTAAACATACATCCATTCATATGTACTTCACATACGCTCTTGTTATCTTCTATGCTCACTAGAAGGATCATTATATATTAATGTAGGCCATAATAAGAAACAAGGTAAATGATGATATCCGCAATTCTAAACATATATCCATTCATATGTACTTCATAATATATTAATAAATAGAAGCTGAAAAGAATATCAATCCTCACATTGGTTTTTTTCCAGTGGAAAAAATATCGTAACCTTTCTATTATTCGAATAAAAGGATTACATTTCAACTTGCACAGTCTCAGAAGCACTGTTTAACAAAGTGGGTTTCCCCTTTGTGTGAAGTGACAAAGCCATTGTCTATAAGCATGAAAAAATCATGACACCCAACATGTGTTTTCTATACCAAGGTAGGAGTTAAAAAGCAATGGTTCTAGGAGGCGGAGTCTCCTCTCATATTGTTACTAAAACATGAAATATTGTATTCTAATAATAGTATATGACATTTAAAATAATAAACAACTAATACAAATGCTCAAAGAGTAGTCTATAATATTAAGTGTTTTTGAATTTATTTCAATGTGAAAACATTTTAAATATTCTTATAATAATATCAAATGATTAGAGGTTAAGATGGTATTTATTTGCCATGGGGGCTTCAATTCTGCTTTACCTGCCAGGGGATACTTAATAAATAAAATTTAGAGGACTTCAACAATAATAAAAGTAATAGAAAGAATACATTTTTGGAATTATTTTCCACATGTCTTGATACAGCTATTTACGTGCAAATGTGCAGTTTACTTTGATAATGTTAATCTAAATGGTGGTTAAATTTATTGTTGTTCAATCCAATAAATACAAGGAAGTTGAAGAAAATTATCAACTTTCTGATAGGTAGATTCCCCCTCACTGTGTGAATGGTGTATTTGTTCTATGGTCAAAATTTAGATTGGTGTTTGACAAGTTGTAGTAGTTCTTGCATGCAATTTATTGCTGTCTTAAAGCTAATATACATTGTTGACGTGCTTCTGCGATGGCTATCTTGATGCTATGGAGGAGATTTTTATTGATTTTTTGACGAGTCGTTCTCACATGCCATTTATTGTTGTCTTCTCTTTTTATCTAGCTTTGCTTATAGCTTTTTAGTTGGTTCCCTTAGTTAGAGGCTGATATTGTTGTCTTCTCTTTTTATCTAGCTTTGCTTATAGCTTTTTATTTTGTTCCCTTAGTTAGAGGCTGATATTGTTATCTTCTCTTTTTATGGTTAAGAACATGTGTTTCCTCTTTTTATGGCTATCTTGATGCTATGGAGGAGATTTTTATTGATTTTTTGACGAGTCGTTCTCACATGCCATTTATTGTTGTCTTCTCTTTTTATCTAGCTTTGCTTATAGCTTTTTAGTTGGTTCCCTTAGTTAGAGGGTGATATTGTTGTCTTCTCTTTTTATCTAGCTTTGCTTATAGCTTTTTATTTTGTTCCCTTAGTTAGAGGCTGATATTGTTGTCTTCTCTTTTTATGGTTAAGAACATGTGTTTCCTCCTAGGAGGTCACAGGTTCAAATCCATAGGGGGGTAGGGCATGTACACCTCCGTAGACTTCAGCAATCAAATTGCTGCTCGGAAGGGGTCCCTTGTCCCACAAACAAGGGGGGTTGCATACACCAATTTGGTGTCTGGCTTGGCCGTGACCTTAAAACTATATTATTATTATTATTATAAGTTCAATAATTGAAATGACATTCTCTTTTTATTCTGTTGTCCTTGTCACATTTCATTAATTTTGTTTATGCATGTAACTTAGAGCACTTCCTCTTTGGTTTTTCCAGGTTGTGGAGCTTCCAATGCTTCATCCAGAGAAATTTGTTAAGCTAGGAATAGATCCTCCTAAAGGTGTCCTTTGCTATGGACCTCCTGGCACAGGAAAAACACTATTAGCTCGAGCGGTGGCCAATCGTACTGATGCATGCTTTATTCGAGTTATTGGAAGTGAGCTTGTTCAAAAGTATGTTGGTGAGGGTGCTCGGATGGTTCGGGAGCTTTTTCAGGTTTGTAAATTTTAGATGCTTTTATTTTCTTTGGATGATGGCTTTTTTCTGTGTATACTGTCAATGCATAACATTGCTATTGATCATGATATTTTCAATGCATGTTCCATAAAACATTGAACTTCGAAGTTTTGTTTGTAGATTACAAAGTCACAAACAAGAAAGATGGTTTATTCAAATATAGAATATATACAGCATGATGCATAATTATGTATTTATTGTTGATCCGTGTCAAATTGGGATGACCCAACATGGATTAAACTGAATTACCCTGTCTTGTGAGGGAAACTTAGAAGAAGTGAGTTGTTCTCGAGTATAGCATGCTTATTTTAAACCTAGTAATTAAAATCTGTGTCAACAGATTCACATGGTCTTGAAAGTTTGTTTTTAAACAACTGCTGAATAATCATCAGAAAGTAGCATTTTTTTGTAGAGTCTGGCAATAACCTTTGATGGTCCTTTCTATGGGTAAAAAATCCCACTGTAGAAGCCTTACGTGAAGATTCAGAAGATTTCAGTTGGAATTTTGATTTTGATCATAAAAAGACGAGGATGAGACACATCATGGATGAGATTTTTGCAATAAAATCAAAATTAAGAAAGACAAATTATATTAATTTCTGTTTTTCTTATGTCAATATAAGCAATTTTTTTTATGGTTAGTGATGTCCACCAATGGCCAAAATAGGTCAAGGGGACTAACAGGGAGTGCCTAAAGTATCTCCCACAGTCCCACTTAAGAAAACCACAAAAAATGGGGTTTACAAGAAGGTTACATGACACCATATGGAGGAGTACAATCCCCATGAGTTATAACAAAGTGAGATGAACTAATCTTGCAGAAAGGAGAAGAAATTGAAAAGAGAACAAGAAAGACAGGGCAAGACCCTTAATCCTCATCATCATTAGAGGGGGACTCTGCAATGTTGTAACTACCATATAATCACCATTATTGAGTCTAAGGATGCCATTTGGAGAGTGGCATGGGTTGAAATGACCCGATTGAGCTATCCTTGGAGACATACATGTACTCTTGCCAGAAAGAAATGGAGGAAGCTCCTCTAGCATCCAAGTTTGAAAAGCTCCGCGAGGAAGTAAAGAAGCTAGTGATACTATCCCAATCAGGAACTCTGGATTAGATTCAAGGAGGGGTGGTTATGATCATTTGTTGACCACTGGATCTAACAATGTGGGTTGCTCTTGGAATGGTCGGGGTGTTGGGACACTATTATTAGACTAATACTGACTGGACTAATAACAATGGTAGTTGTAGGGTGCTAGAAGCCCTTGGGCCTCACTAGTCAAAGTGGGTCAGAGAGAATAAAGTAATCAATCTGGCAGGGCTAGGAACATTATATAGTGCCTGACGCTCAAGGGCCACCACCTCTCTTAGAAACGAGGCCAAGTATCCCTGGTTAAAATTATGGAAGAAGACAAATAAAACCCCCCTATAATCTCTAAAAAGACAGTAATACATCCCTTGAATATGGTAGTAATTTGGGCATCTAAAAATGAAAACTTCCTTAGTCTCTGTGTTTTTAAGAGAACACAATCTGTGAAACCTTTCCCCTCAAGGGATATGGTTCTTAGTCTCAACACACAATTAGTTTGAAAGGCCATGTGACAAGTGTTGCCGCAGATAATCCAGATGAACAATAAAGCCATCTGAAATCTATGAGCCGTTTTCTGTGTTGAAGGTCAACTTGGGGCCAAGAGGCTGAGAAGGGGAGTGCTATGTCATTTGAATGAACTGTCAATAAATATCCTCTATGAGAACTACTCGATTTTTCTCTTCTTACTACTTAGCAATGTAGGAAATTAGTACTTCAAAAATATTATGAATTAAAGACTACCTGAAATAAGACTGGAAGATGCTAATTGGTACTGGATCACAATCAGGGAAGCCTTTTGCAAGCTCCAAATATGATCTGCAGAAGTATGCTATTAGACTTGACCCAACCAGTGTTACAACTTAGAATCCTTAGTGCTTGAAGATTATCCCAACTTTCATTCAATCCAAAATATCCATAAGGTAGGGATACTCCATACAAGAATCCTTAAGAAAGGATCAACCCTATATCTTCACCTTATCAGAATGACACAATAATAATTCCCCTTCCATAAGGTGGACTCCCTCCTTACTTATAGCTCCTACATACCTTAACCATAATTCACCACCAGTGGAACTTATTTAATGACTAACATAATGGGCCTTATTTAAGAAATAATATAGTGGACTGTTACAACAAATCTAGTGCCCACAAAAGTGTAAAGTCCCAAGCACAAGGTGTTAGCTTTGTTTAACTTGGGGGGCTACTGACTATCACCTCAATAGCTCTTCCTCTCTCTTTTGGTTTTCTCTTCTCCAACTCAAGGGGGGCTTCCCTAAAGGTAGGATTATCAAGGCTATGGAGTGAGGGCTCAAGGTGAAAATGAAGAGTAAGCCTTTATAAAACAACAGTTGTAATATAGTGGTGGAAGTGGAAATGAAAATAGGAAAGGGGGTATGGAAAAGGAATGGAAAGGGAGATGAGGGGAACAAGGAAATGGGATAATGTGAGACTAGTGCCTATCAATCTATTGGGCTAATGGAGTTTTGAAATATTTCATAATGAAAGGCCTAGTTTGATACATTCAAAACTACTTCATAGAAAGGCATTAATATGGAGGAAAAGGCTAGTTTGCCATATTCAACCTTATGGATGAGAGAATTAGTTTGTTACATTCATCATTCTATTTGATACTCAAGGAAAAATGGACTAATGTGACACATTTAACCTTAGAGTGCTTGCTGGAAATTATCATGGAAACTTATCTTGGAGGGCTAGAGGTGCCACTAATCAATGTTAACATGGAGGTGTCGTTTTATTGGGCCGAATTACTAATCAAATCAGCAACTAACTTGTGAGATGAAAGACAACAATGCAGAAATTAAACAGCAAGTAAGTCAAGAGGGAAAAGGTTCCTCACATTGACCTTCTCCTAAATGAATAGGCCTTCATATTAGCATGATAACAAGAGGTTTCTACAATGAATTTACAACAAATGAAGAGCAATAAAAATATAGCTCACAACAAAGTAGATGCAATACTACATTTTTTCATTAAGTTTTCAACGGTTTGACTTACAATAGAGCCCATCAATCATCTCCAAGCTCGAACTTTCAATCACTTTTGAGTCTCTCCTTAATCCTCCAATCCCCAATTACATCAATGAATAGAGAGAAAGGTTCTATTTATCGGGGGAGTTTCTTCTTTCTTACAATAAAATATGATATTATCTAACTAACTCAATGACAAGTCAAAGAAATAATATAATAATGGAGTAGTTAGATCCCTCCTCAATCAATGGTTGATCAAATCAAAGGTTATGTGGACACTACTCTCTCCAAAGGAGGTCGCCCCATCTAAAGATACCAAGGAATATACAAGATAATGCTCCATGAAAGGGGTGCAACACTAAAAATAGCCACAATACCAACTCAAAATGTCATATGATCCACATAGAATGTGCCCTCCAAGATGTTAGCTCAACAAAATACATAAAATAAGCTTTGGCATGGGAGGATGTGCTCCAAGATCCACGTAGAAAGGCTCACTAAGTGTGCCCTCCAAGATGCATGAGTGAGAAAACAATAAAATGATTCTCCTAGGAGATTGCTCGATAACGATCATCCCAAAATAGCAAGTGGTCCACTCATCCATGCATGCAAATGCAATAAAATAATGCTCTTCAAGTAACCACTTCCATGAGACTAGTCAACAAATGATAAAATATTGAAGTGGTTATGGCCTTCAACATGCAAGGCTCCATAAAATAATAAAATATACTTCTCCATATGTGTGACCTCCAAGAAGGATGAGTGAGAAAATAATAAAATAATCTCCCCAGGAGAATGCTCCATAACCTCCTCCAAAAATGGTAACGTGGTCCATAAGATTTATGAACATGCGTGCAATAAATATTCTCCATGAAGCATGTGTGTGTCTCATGAGTGGCACATCCCGTCATCACATGTGAACAAGGTATGGAAAGGTGTGCAAGAACCAAGTCAATAAGGAACTCCTTCCCACATGTGGACCCAAAGTAGGTTGCTCCAACTAACTTCATATAAAAGTTTGCAAAGTGCCAAATAGGTGGAGTGTTTCACATGCATGATAGGTTAAAGGTCTTGGGACCTTCAACAACTTCGCAAAAATAGAAAGGTGCTACCTCCGATGTGCAATCATCTCATCCCGTAAAGTTTGACAAAATCAACTCTTCCAAATAATCATAAAATATGATCCAAGGTAGTTACAACTCAAAACTTGTGCAAGTGGGTAAGATAAGAACCCAATGAATTCTCTCCAATGTGAAACTACCTCAACCTTGTTAAGTTTGATCAAATCAACTTCCCAATAAAATACTTCAAACGCTTCAAGTTGATTACAACTCACCAAATAATGTGCACAGACCATTTGTTGTTTTGCAAAACCATCAACTGATTTACCAAAACCATGTGCACAAGAAAAGTGCGCCCTAGAGAAGTGTGCCATCCTCTTCCAAAATAGTAATATAATACATGCATGCCTTGGAATCTATGCCAGATAAGGGAATGCTCCATCAAGAACCCTAAGCCTCCTCCAAATAAACCCCTCCCAGGTGTGAAAGGATGCCAAATGAAGTAAGGCATGTCATCAATAAAGTTGGGTAGCCACTAGAATGATTAAATCATCTTCAACATGTGTGCACAAAGGCTAATGCTCTAATATAACCATAGTCTACCTCCAAATAATCACTGGACGATTAAATCACCATGAATATGTGTGCCAATTAGGGGTGTACTCCATCAAGTGTAGTACCATGTAAATAAAAGTTACACCTCTAGCAAAACTCCACCATGTAACAATAAAATATAAGCTCCACCCAGGCTTGAATATAGGGCGTACCACCATCATTGGACTAATACCTGAAGTACATCATCCAACCTTAGGAAAAGGATAGATCATCAAGGAAATATTATCTATGCTGGTTTATTCCGGACTAATCACCTACTGAACTAAACACTACTTCTAGTAACTAATACTATTGACCTTAATTTCATCAAACCACCTAATCGGTGAACTAGATATTGCTGCCTAAATTTCAGCAAACTGAAATTTCAACAAACTGTTCTAAATTTCAGAGAACTGAATTGTTGCAATACCCTCCCTTTCGTCTTTGCTTTCCCTCAAGCAAAGAGGAAGCTGAGCGAGGGAGAATGGCCATTCCTCAACATACATCCTAGTAGGCACCCCCCTCCACTTGTTTAGGTACTTATCTAACACCCTAATCCTGCCAACAATTCATTCACATGGGAAATAGGATAGCGTTTTTTTATTATTTTGCTTGTTGACTGTATGGTAGATAATGAACATATCAGCAGTTCCATCTCTCTTTTTGATCAAAGCCTCTGGTCAAGCAAATGTACTTCAATTGGGCCTAATGCGTCTCATATCAAGAAGTTCCTGTACTATTTTTTCAATCTCATTCTTGTGGGTTCGAGGGTGGTGGTATGGAGTGGTCATAATGTTTTTTGTGCCCTCCAACTTGATGATATGTTCACAGTGTTTGGTTGGTGGCAACCCATGGGGTAAGTCCTCAAAAACCTTGTACTTGTCCAATTTATGTTGAATTTCTGCCTTCCTGGCTGGTATGTTTGTTCCTTTTGACACACACACAACCTTGATGACACGACAACAAATCATAATTTCATAGCTCCCATCTTTTTTTTTATCTCCCAATCCTCCCTGGTGGTAGACGTCAGTGGTAGACGTCAATTGGCATGCTCCCAACTTAGACTCGCTTAGAGAAGTTAATTCTGATGTCTCTCAAGGTTCGGAACCATTAAACACCAACTACCACATCAACCCCTCCAGGGGGTAACAAAAGGAACTTTGAGGTAAGGACATAATACCCCTGCTAGATTACAAAATTTCCAACCATACATTGGCACTTATTTCTCGCCTGCCTGCATTATGCACTTAAAAATCAGCTTGGTTACTTGTCTGCCCCCATAGTGAAACAAAGGAGAAAAAAGGTGATGACTATAGTTGAAAGATAACCTATCAGGTAGTTCCCTAGAGTCTAGACAAAGGGAACATAAGAGGGGATGCTAAGTATAGTTGATTGTCTAGGGGAATCTAGCAGAATTCTACCTTCAATGTGAGGATGCATGCATGTTAGGGCAGTTTGATTGAGATGGATGATTGTCTTGGGGAATTAAACAGAATTCTACCTTGAACATGACATCAATGGCAATTTGATGGAGCACTAATGGAGACTAGATCCGGAGAAGAAAAGAAGTTGAGGACATGTCACCTATGTAGGTTACCATCCCTGACAACCAACATTGCGCTTGGTTGCCCATATGCCTCGGTGGATGGTAGTCGATCTATAGGCAGTCTTCAAATTTTGTAATTTATTTGAATCTTAGTGGGGCTTATAGTGCAAGTTCAGATGTATAATTCATAAAACTATTATTTTATTAAATGCGAAAGGGAACACGACGATCATTTAATGGAGTCGAGCGTAATCAAAGTTGACTTTGTTAACAAGTAATTTTTATAAAAGGTTGTAGGAAGAGAGTTAAGGTCGGGAAGGAGAAGTCTTAAAATTGGCCTCATTGCATGTAATTATTTATCTTAATAGAATCCTTCTTTCCCAACTCCATCTCTAAAATTGTTGTGGTGTATTTTATTTATGTGTTATTATGCGTTATGTTTAATTGTTTTCATCCATGTTCTTTATCCTTGCAAAGCTAGTTTCTTGGTGAATTTCATGGCAGATTTGTAGGTTTAATCTTCTTGTCTCTTGACATTCAAGCCCTTTGGATCTCAACTCTTGAGATCCGAATCATTGGTTTCAAAGTGGGTCACTCCATGGGAATGAGGGTTTGTAGTATACTTTGGATTCAAAGATTTGCAACAATCTCCGATCTTCCTTTGGCATTCTCAGAGTCCATTTGCTGGGCCATACACTGCAAGCATTACAGTTGGTCCAATGGCATTATAGGGTTTTTCTACCCTCGGACCTCCATTCACCATTGTAGGAACATCATTACATGGATTTTACTACATCCCTTAGTTTGCATTATTTTCATAAATTTTGCGGCTTTCTATGTTGCCCGCAGAGGTTCTATGACCTCTACTGTAGCCCACGTTGCTCTACAAACCCTTGGCAACTTTTGTGTCCCTCTTCACTTATCTCCCAATTCCAGTGTTCTTGCAACTTCATATGACGATGACATGGCTTAAAAATTTGAAAGTAGCACCTACAAACTTGGGTGACCTCATTCCAGCCCTTTCTGAACCTACCCACAGCTATATGGCTGCAATATGAGCACAATCGTGATTTTTTCCATATGAAATTTTAATTTTTGGAGTCATTAAATCATATTGTAATTTGTTTGTTTTTACCTATGTAATTTATTGGTTAAGTAAAATACCCCACAGGTTATAAGTTGGGATCAAGATCAAGCTTGTCATTGCCAACTCGGTTATGGGTCATCCACAAACCCAAGGTCATGGGTTGGCCACACAAAAACCCTCTTTTCATTGGGTGATTAGCAAAATGTAAACATGGTCCTATGATGAACACAACGGGTCTCCTTTTTCTTTAGCATGGGTGAAATGATGGGGATCTTCACTTTCTAAGGTGGGAGAACTGATTTGAATCTTAGTGGGTCTTATAGTCCAGTTCGATGTCTACGTCATAAAGCCATATTTTTATTAAATGTAAAGGGAACATGACAGACATGTAATTGATGGAGTCAAGCTTAAACAAAGTTGACTTTTTCAACAAGTCACCATTATAAAAAGGCAGTGGGAAGAGAGTTAAGGTTGGGAAGTAGAGGTCCTAAAATTTGCATCATTGCATGTAATGGTCCATCTTAATAGAATCCTTCTTCCCCAATTCTCTCTCTCATATTTTCATGGTGTATTTTATTTGTGTGTAGTTATGCATTATCTTTAACGGTTCTTTTTACATTGTTCCTTACACATGGAAAGCTAGGATTTTGGTAAATTTCATGGCAGATCTGGAGGTTTAATCTTCTCCTCTCTTAGCATTCAAGCGTTCTGGATCTCAGCCCTCGAGGTCCGGACCAGTAGTTATCTTTTAGCTGAGTTGTACTTACACGTTATAAGGTTTTATCATGAAATATTTTGTATTAAGTTGGGGTAGTCATTTGAAAAATATATTCTTCATGTTAAGGGGGGTGTTGGACTATTAATGCTCCAATAATGTTTAGGAATCAAATGTTGGTATAATGTGGTCACTTTATATAATAATAATAATAATGTAATTTTTAGGTCATGGCCAAGCCAGACACCAAATCGGTGTATGAGACCCTTGGTTGTGGGACACGGGACCCCCTCTGTGCAGCGATTTTACCAATATAGTATTAAATGTTAATGTTGGAGGTTAGGTGGTTAAAGTTCTGTAACCTACCAGGGGTGTTATAAATACGCTATGTATGGTGATTTATGGTGTGTGAGAGAGATATGTTGGCTGAGCATTGATAATAAAAATGATCTTTTTATATCCACTCAACCTCTATGTATTTCATGTATATATGTGCACCTTAAATTTTTACATCTCCCCTTCCAGGTCATCAAGATCATGATTGGACTCTTTCAGTATCACCTCAATCTAATGCACTTGACCCTTACCTTTGCAATTGTGGCCAGGTTTCCAAAGTTGGTGACAATCATAGCACAGATTGTAATTCTGTGAGTTCTGAGGATCTCTAGAGGATTTTTGATTGGAGCGAGGGTCACCTACCTTCTTTACAGATGCCTTAGAAGTTAGAACTGAAGTTTTCTTTGAGCTCATCAGTGGAATATTCGGATGGAGGAGAATGTTTGCTATGTAACTCCCCCTCATATACCAAAGCTTGCTTGATTATTGTATCAAGGTCTGTGGGTTAAGGGCTTCAGCATATCCCTATTCTTTAATCAACCATAAAGAGTGCAATTATATTGGCCTCCTTCAATTCATCATTCATTATTAATTATTTGCAGAACTCCACGACACATTCTTTCACACCCCTTTGTTGCCTTAGATTTTTTAATTCAAGGAAGTAATTCTCCATATTTTTATCATCAAACAGACATAAATTTTACCTTGTAAGAGTGAAAATCAATGATTGCATTTTCTTATGTGTCTGTACCCATTGATTCCAACAATCATTCGTAAATGCCTCCAAGTACAGGGCTGCAAAATTGGTCATGTCTTGTGAAGTATGTCTCTAATTTATGAATTGAAGCTCTTGCATGGATTTTCCCATCACCATCAAAAGTGGAAATCTTCAATTTGTTGAGGTAAGGCTTGTTGAGGACCTTATGTTGCAGGGCACTCTTCTATCTTGACCTGAAGCCTGTTGAAGGTCACAAAACTTCTTGAAGGAGACCTCCTCCTGAAACGCTTCTGGCCTAAGCTTGTAGGCCTTCCAGGCATTCATCTCTGGTTTCATCGTGAAATATGTTTCTAATTTATGAATCCAAGCCCTTGTGTGGACTTTCCCTTCACCGTCAAAAGTGGAAATCTTCAATTTGTCAAGGTAAGACTTGATGAGGACCTTATGTTGCAGGTCACTCTTCTCCCTTGATCTGAGGCCTGTTTGAAGGTCACAAAACTCTTTCAAGGAGACCTCCCATTGAAACACTTCTGGCCTAAGCTTATAGGCCTTTAATGCATTCGTCATTGGGTCTTCCAAAACCTCAGATTTAGGGTCTGTTTGACATCTTCATCTCCAATACATGGGCCTCTATATTGGTCTCTCCTCATGTTCACACTGCTATTAGGAGTTCTTAAACACCCAGATTTTTGCCCTTCCTGCACTGATACCAGTATTTTGGCCAATCCCTCAAAGGCTGCCATCATTTCGTGCATTGAAATAGAGAAGCTGGGCATCAGACCTTTGCTGGGATTCTACCAGCATCTTGACAAATACAACTTTCTCTAGTGAATCAAATGTGTTGCATTTTAATAGCGATAGTCTTCACAATCTACTTTCTCCTTCACAGGTGAGCAGGGAACTGCTCTCATACCATTTGTGAGAAGTATTAGATTTTTCTCTTCTCAGCAATGCAGAAAACTGGTACCTGAAAAGATTCTGAAATAAATAGTACCTGAAAATAGACTGAATGTGCTTATTTGTACTAGGAAATCAGAACTTCAATCCACAATCAGGGAAGCTTTTTGCAAGCTCCAAACCCCAAATCTGCTCTACCGCAGTAAGCTAAACTCAGCCCAACAATTGACAAATATTTTTCTTGTTCACACCCAGTGGCATCTCCCCTTTTGAATAATGGAATCCTTCTTTGACTACTAAAGTGGGCACTGAACAGACTACTAATTCTGACTTAACAATACCTTTCCCATGTAAAAGGGGGACTGAATTTGATTAATCACTAGCAACCCACAAATCATGGCTCTTAATTTATTTCAACAAACTAATCACTGACTAAACTAAACACTGTTGCTAGTAACTACAACTGTTGGCCTTAATTTTAACAAACTGCTTAATAACTTCATCACTAGACATTGCTGCCTGAATTTCAGCAAATTAATCTAAATATCAGCAACTGCCATAACTTTCAGCAAACTCGAATTTCGGTAAACTATTCTAAATTCTAGTTAACTTGATTGTTTCATCCTCCACAATCACATATCAATTTCTCTTTTCAGTGGAAGAAGGCAAGCAGCATTCAAGGGATATCTGCAGGGAGGTAGACAGTCTATGGATATGTTCATAGACTGAAGAAGCATAAAGGTCTCAAAGTATCAGCATGGTCTCTGCCCAGTCATATCCAGGAAGGAGTGATATGCGATCTCTTCAAAGCAACCAATTTGAATAGCCAAATAAGGATACCTCTCACTTCTAGAGGCAGAATCACTAAGTTGGAGGAAATGTCTCCCGCACTTTTCTGGGCCAAAACACATTTTGAAATGGCCGGAAGCATCCTGAAACGTGAGCACATGTTTCTGAAACCTGTTGGCCCGAACAAAGTGCATTATGGGCCCACAAAAACGCTTAAAAGGTGCATGGGACCCACAAACACACAAGTACTTATTGACAGGAAAACAGTGGCAAATGAATTCTAAAACCATTCTAATTTTCTTGATCATTTTATTCAATTTCAAGATAATATGCTATTTAAAAAATCTATTTTTTGAAGTATTTATTTTTTTCATAACCTCTTCCTGAGAGCATTTTGTTTTTTTGATTGTAAATATTTTTCTGTAAATATAAGACGTATTTAAAAAAAAATAATTTTTAAATACCATGTTTTTGTGTCACCTATATAATATATTTGGGGTGATCATATTTTCACAGCATACCCGTTTTAGAAACTTGTACCCCTTTCCACATTTAATTCAACATAGGGCCAAAGTCTAAAAGGTAAAAGATAAGCAGCAAGCCTGATTTCTGAACATACTCTCAAGCATGAGGTAATGGCTTTTGTCTTTTTTGTTCAATTTTATATCACAAATTTGTGGCATTATTTGTGTTAATATTATGGTAGCTGCGGGAGGTATTTACCTCTACATGTGAACCTGATGAGAATAGAAGACTCCGGGAAGCAAGAGAAACCCTAATGAATTGGCTAATAACCCTAGAAGCCTTGTCGGCTCAAG
>ML779219.1:396232-442344 GCA_009831015.1 Picea engelmannii
AAAGATGATCAATGTTTTTGTTGTTGTCTTTTGAGTCTTAATTACTGTTCTCTATTCCATGACTTTACATATCTATGCATCTTTGATTTATATTGATTCATTTTTTCTTCTCTGCTTTGTGCAGATGGCCCGGTCAAAGAAGGCTTGCATTGTTTTTTTTGATGAAGTGGATGCCATAGGTGGTGCTCGCTTTGATGATGGCTTAGGTGGTGACAATGAAGTACAACGGACTATGCTTGAAATAGTGAACCAATTGGATGGTTTTGATGCTCGTGGAAACATTAAAGTTCTTATGGCTACTAACAGGTTTTCAAATCTTTTATTTTTTGTCAAGTACTTGGAAAATATAACTGTCAAAAATAGTGTAAGTACCTAATGCAACTTATATACCTATAGTTAAAATTGTGCCTTCTCCATCCTCCACATCTCTTAACTTTCTATACTTTTGGAAGGAAATTTGTTAGTTGCAGAAGCATTTTTTTTTTCTATTCTCCGCCTCAAAAATCTTGGAAAGACATTCTTGCAGGCTGAAGATATCAATTCCATTTTTTGGATATCAATCGATTTCTTTTCCAAAACAAAGAATTGATTTAGATTTCCTTCACGTGCTTCACCATTTCTTTATTTTGTGAAAGCCAATCCAGCGGGGCCTAAACTGTAACATCAAGTCGCCCAGAGCTCCACATAACTTGTAGGAGCCCTGAAAGCTCAAAACATTGTTATGCGAATTCCTTAATACCTTAAAAAAGACTCGTGTGAATTTTCTAATAGGAGGGAGTGTGAAATACATATGACAAAGATCATGGTTTTGGTTTAACTTTGTGAAAAATGGTTAAACTAGTATTGCCTAGTCATTGACTCTCTTTAACAGCAGAATTCCAAGTTAAGAAGTCTTATTTATTTTTATCTGTGCTCTAGTAATTCTGGCAGAAGATCCTTATAGTCCAAGTGTTGTCTCAACAGAGCCAATGAGAAATATTGCTTAGTGTCTGAGAAATATATTTCCAGGTAAAAATATTGCCATTAAAGCCATTGTCTGCCCATTCTCTCGAGTCTAAGCCATGTCAATTCAGTTCTTTCACTGCCAACCTGTTTTTTAATTGAAAATAAGTTCCTTTTAACCATTGACATTCAAGAATGTCCAAGATCATGAAATAATGTGGATCAGGAGGTGTCAAGGTATGTAAAAACTTAAAAGTTTTTCTCTACTTTCAAGGCACGAGTACTAGGGTGATTGTTCCTTCACAATATCATAGTGGTAAAGGATTGAATCTATCCTACTAGGCTTACAATTCGATGTTGTGTGGTCTGTCACAAACTTGGAACTGTAAAGCATGTGCCATGGAATTGTAAAGTTGCCAGGATGTTTTGGGGCTGGAATGCTGCTGAAGAGAGTATTCTCCCTCTCCTCTTCATTTGAAGGGGGTTGTGTTTTGAAACAATTGGATGATCTGCTAGGCTTGTAGGAGGATTGGGATGTAATCATATTGACATGCATCTTTTTCTTGTGGAAGTTTTACTGTTGTGCAACTTCAAGAAGTGGATTTTACTTTCAATCTGGGAGCTTTCTACATTTATATCCAGATTTGGCTCTTCATATTTCAACCAGGATGGCCATTTTTAGGAAAGATAAATACTCTTCAAGTTGGACCCAAAACGGATATGTTAGATCGCCTTGCATATTTATGTGCTAATCTTGGTGTACATGAATATTGATTTCTAATTAATATATGCTACATTTAAAAAAATATCTAATGATAATAAAAATAGGGCTATTTACAAGTAACAAAGGGTTGCAAAAGGTAGGTCACCAACTAACATAGCCATCATATGTTGACCACGGCAGAATAAAAGGCAAAACAATAATTATTGAAACATTAAATAAAAAAATAGCACAATAATAATTTGTTGTACATTGCGTACTAATAGCATCCAAATTGATTACAAAATATGATGGGCAATTGGGCACAGTAAATGTCCTCATGGTAAACAAAGATCAGGTAAGGCACATAACAATGAAGATTGAACCCTTGACAAGGTTTGAGTAATAACACTCTAATATTTATGCTAGGAGTGTGCTCCTTTGAGTCTCAGAGGTTTGTGTACCTGCAAGGCTCGTGTATCTGCAGGTTTTATTAAGAACTATATATGCATACTTGCTTTTGCAGCCTTTAAGAAAGCGATTAACAGTCCCAAAAATATTGCAGTAGTAATAATAAGGAATCATGAAGAGACTGATATTAGTAGCAAGTGTGCCATGGCCCAAATTTGGCTGCTACAAGAAAGGACTCACAATGGCCCATGCATTAAATATTAGCTTGTGAATTTAGATCAATATGTATATATCTGATATGCTATGATGATCCTTGTGTTCCATTCAGCATAGACTCCAAAAATACTAGAATGGCCTTGCAAATCGACAATGAAGTCACATAGTGGTTATAACAGGAAGTCAGAACACTACTAGAGGAAAGTACATTTAGCGACCTACACATACTTAAGAATGATGCATGTACCAAGAAGATAGCTTTTTGTAGCAGCCTCTGACCAATATGATTGCTCTTGGTCAACTAATGTGCTTGCTAATAATTCCTGGAAATTCTTTCACAACGTGGAAAGCTTCCATGAACTGGGTCAGAGATCCTTTCTGCATGGATTTCTACAAAATCCTTAACTATTTATTTCCATCTTTCCAGCATTGCTTCTTTTTGGTCATCAAAGCAAAATTTTTGCTGCATCTCCTCTTCAAATTGAAGCTTTAAAGAAGCTTTCAAATTAGGTTCTGTTTTTTCTTGAATGCTTCTTTTTTCATTACAATTTTTTCTTTACCTTTTCTACAGATTACTTAACAGAAAAGGTATATTCCTAAACTAATGTGCGGGTTTTCAATAAATAGATGGCATTTGAAACACAGACCTTTTTAGATTCTTATTTTCTGTTTACTCCCAGGCCTGACACTCTTCTTTTGTGTTGATTCCCAGGCCTGACACTCTTGATCCAGCATTATTACGGCCGGGCCGATTGGACCGCAAGGTTGAATTTGGCTTACCTGATTTGGAAAGCAGGACACAGATTTTTAAAATTCATACACGTACCATGAATTGTGAGCGAGACATTCGTTTTGAGTTGCTTGCTCGGCTATGCCCCAATTCTACAGGTATCTTCATGTTATTGATAGTTAAGTTTATTTCACATATTGGTGGTAGGTGATGGTATTGGTATGGGATGGTACTCATCATTGCACAAGGCTCAGGTTGTCGTTTCTGGGTTGGTTAGATTTCAAGAGAGAATTGCTAAATTCAACCATCTTTAGGTTAGAGAGGATTGCTAAATTTAATAGGTTAGAGAGGATTTCAGAGATTATTTAGATATTGAAATATGGTTCGACTTGACATTAAGGCATCCAGTCTTGGTAAATATGCTGGCAAGACATCAGTTTCGATGTTATTATGGATGACATGCTTTTTCTGGTGTATTGCTTAATATGCCATTGGAAATCTGCCATAAGAACTAAAAGACCCCCAATATTTATAAGCATTTGTGGTTTGATGTTTGCAGGTGCTGACATACGTAGTGTATGTACTGAGGCTGGCATGTATGCTATTCGAGCACGTAGAAAGACAGTTACTGAGAAAGATTTTCTTGAAGCTGTGAATAAGGTCATTAAAGGTTACCAAAAGTTTAGTGCAACACCCAAATACATGGTGTACAACTGAAAAATGCTTCTGCATTTGATGTTTTGTATTGAATGGCATTGAGCACAGCCATTCAACATCTCAATATCTGTTTTCAATTTTATGTTTAGCTTTTCTGCTTTCCAAAACTTCTGCAGGCGAATTTTCTTATTCATAGCATTGTTGTGCATGGGCACCATACAGAATGTGTCCTGCTAATGTCGAGCACAGGTCCTAATCATTGATGGGGATTTGATTTCCCTTTATGACGGGGATTTCATGGATCATGAAAAGGAGTTTGGGAGAAATGATTTTAATCTGCTATTCAACACATACTCTGCTCTGTGTTGAAGAAATGTTCTGGTCAATGTCTTAGACACCCAATTATAATGTTATATATATTGATCAATCGAATGTGTAATTAAGCTATATAAATCAATATCCATTCGATTAAATGGTAGGACCCTTGATAATTATGTCGTATAAATCGGGCAGTTTCAAAATATGACATACATTCGTTCATTCATTCTCCTATCATATTATTGTTCAATATTAATGATTTCCAATTGATTTTTTGTATGTAGGATGCAATTGGTGTTGGAGCAAATTTTCTAGCCCGTGTTTAATATTCCCGCTTCTCCAAAGATATATTATTGATGACACAAGTTATTTTAAATTTAAGAAAAGCAATAGCCTTAGAGGCCTTCCGAAAGTTGAACTAAAACTAACTAAACAGTAAACAACTTAGCAGACTTGGATTACTTTTCTGATCAAACCATAACCTTGGTATTAAATTATCTTCTGGCTTGTCTATAATTTGTCTTTAGGAGGGTTGAATCTCTGAGTGAGTCTTATTGCTGAGAGGAGCTCCGTTGGGAACGAGGGGGCAAGGCCTGAATGAAATTGCCTGGCATGGTCCCATGCTTAATATTAATTATTACATCCTTATAGCGCACTTGCTCCCAGAGCTTGTCCACACTAGACCTAAAGTAGAACTAACTATCAAAGAAAGCTTTGTTCCAATTTTATGAAGTATAAATTACAGGCTTGCAGGGTAGGTAGATTAGATTCCTAACTTGCTTGACCCTCCCCACAAAGGGTATCAATTTTGCAGAGGGAGCATAGGAAAATGCAGATTTTATTGGGAAGTTTCTATAACCCACTGTTCAAAATTGAAAGCTTCTAGCTCTCTGTCCCGTAGTGGTTGGGCCCATCCGCACCCTAAAAAAATTTGCTCAACGTTGTCTCTATTCTCCTCCCTGTAGACATGGAAAAGTATTTGGTCTGAATCCTTCCATCTATGGGGTATATCTTGGTGGAAGAGAGCTGTGTGCCATTTCGTGCAACCTAGATGCTTCCTTTAGATCTACTTGAGTTGGTGGAGAGATGAGGAGGCTTGCGTCTGGAGCTCTGTACCTTCATAATATTCACAAATTGTGCTTTGATGATCATTCCATCTTTAGACCCTTATGTCCCTCAGATAGGGACTATATGAGAAGTTCTGAAGTTTATATTTTATCCCGAGAAATTTATGGCGCTGTGTGCTTTTCAAGTGTTTTCCAACCAGAGGGAAGGGTGGGGAAATCAATCCATAGTCTTCCACTTTCTCCTACGAAGGAAGTGAGTTATGGTAATCGATTGTTTGTTAACACAGATTTTGAGTGTCCGTTTAACGGGGAAGTTCACTGTTGGCCCCGTCATTCCAGAAGGAGCAATCACTGTGATCGCTGTGAGCATTGACTGGTGCAGTCTTCATCTAGACAAAAGCAACACATTTCACTTATTTGCCTTTCCTCTGCTCATGAGCCTGTATTGAACTTAAAATTTATGGCTTGTTTTGTAAAAGGAAATGCTGAACGGTTCTTGATAAAAAGAAATGCCTAGTGCTCCTCAGCACTAATTGATTTGTTATAGGTAGCAGCATCTAGTACTCAAATCACTAATTAGGTGGTTATGTAGCAGCACATGGGAGAAGAACTGGTATCTGTGCACCCTACCTTTAGGAGTATGCTTATACGGAGTCATTTTAGATTTCCAAATTTATCCTATGTATGCAGTGGTGTGTTCTTTACCTTAATATTTCGTCTTAGGGTGTATTGTGTTCAAATGAGTGTTCAAATGGAAGCAGTGTCCCCATCTTATACTGAAAGGGGATTTGTTACTCGTGCACATATGCCAATGGTTGACAATTAAATATACTATTAGTTTACAGGTGTACTGGTCATGAGGAACTCAGAATTTGAAATTGCTAAATTTATTTCCAAAAATGTGAAAAGTTTTTATGATAAATATTTAATTTTTTTTTTATAAATATTATTTTAATATTATTACCTTTAACAAATGAGTCATGACATGCACATAAATGCACTTCTGGAGTTTTTCAAGAAATAATTATAAATGCATTTTTTCAAGAAATAATTATAAATGCATCTATGATTAGGGTCCACCCATTACAACTTCCCTGCCAACTAATGAACCCTGTTTTTGGTTCTGGAAATGTTATTAGAGTCTCAAAGTGTTGCTTTTGGGATATCCAAAACTGGTGATGAAAAAAAAATTGAAAACATTGTGATTAATGAGGGGAAGAACATAAAAATGCAAAATCTCTTAGAAGCTTTGATTTTTTTATTTAAGTTTTAGAATTAAGTTTAAAAATGTTGAATTAAACACGTAAGATTAAATAGTCTAGTTCAAAACTTTAGGCTTAAATCCTAAATTAGATCTAAAAATATTGGATTAAACACTTTGGGTTAAATAACCTAGTCCAAAACTTCAAATTTTAATGATTATTTAATGGATATCAATTCAATTTTTATTTAAATAATTTAATTTTTATTTAGTATTGAACTTTTATTATTTAAAAAAATATCACTACTAATAACCATTACCAAGAAATTGATCAACTTAAGAATTAAATTTGCAACACAACATTCAAGATGTATCAACATTAACACAATATATGTTATTGATCTATTGCAAGTAATCAATTAATGTAAAATCTAAACTTGTACAAGATATATCAACATTAACACAATATATGTTATTGATCTATTGCCAACAAGCAATTAATCAATGTAAAAATTAAACATGTATAAAGACATTAAGATCTATAAACATTAATACTATATACACCATTGAATAATAATTTGTCCAGTTATGACAATCTATTGACACAATATATTTTAACACAATATATGTTATTGATTTATTGCCAACAAGCAATTAATCAATGTAAAAATTAAACATGTATAAAGACATTAAGATCTATAAACATTAATACCATGTACACTATTGAATAATAATTTGTCCAGTGATGATTATGACAATCCATTGACACAATATATTTGGAGTTTTGCTTAAATTGTTTTTATATATTGATTAATGAACCTTAATTTGTGGTGGCTAATATATAATTGATCAAATAAAATTATATAATGTCATGTAATATATAAAGGGCATGTTAGACTTTCTTTTCTTTATATTTATTTTAGTCTATTTAAAATTTAAAATTTAGTTCGATGAAATGTACATCTCAAAAAAACTTATTAGGCACTTCCCTTTATTTCGAGGATGGTATCTAGGGTAAATCGATTGGTTGCAATTTCGGAAACCTAACATGACAAGGCATCGAGTGAGGTCCATAATATCCTCAGAGACAACTAGCTCAGGGACTTGACCCTGTGACCTCCTACTTTAATTCACAACACTCAACCACTCGAGGTTTATGAACACATGTGATTATTTTTTTTTAAACTAGAAATGAACATTCTCATTATATATATAAAAAATTCTTGTGTTATTGCATAATTCTAGATAGCTAAGAATAAACAAAAAGGAGATTACTAGTTGATATTTTCAAGTGTTCTTGCAAGAAGTTGCCCTAACAAAATGACATAAGATACATATGACATGAAAAAACATTTATACTGGTGTTCAATTGCACACTGTTATGTTTTCTTGCTCCTCACTAGAGTGTTTGTTTCCCTTGCCTTCAATTTTTGTGGGTACCTGGTTCTAAAACATAGTTTCAACCTCTACATCCTTGCCATGGATTGAGCTTTGAGTGCCATTGTTGTTTGAGACTAGCGAGATGTTATCCGTGAGCGAATCAATTCGGAGTCCGAAGCTAAGAAGTATGTTGGAGATATTGCATTGTGTAAAATCTTGACTTGCTCCAGCTTTGCAACCTTGGTAGTGGGAACTTGAATTGCATTGCTATTGGCTTGTGTAATCTCCCCATGCCTACGTAGAATTCTCTTAAACTCTTGAGCGTCCTCACCTGCCATTGTTGCCCTTGTTGCTTGCCTTGGCCACAGAGAAATACAAAGTCTAGGCTCATTTGCTAGAGTTCGATACCCCAACCTTGAGGAAGTCCCCAGTTTCACCTATCTCTACGACTACTTTGCAAGCACAAAACATTTGCTAGCAGTTTCCAAACTAGAGCATTCCCCCCCTCGATCGAAGTAACCATTAAAACATTCAAAATGTCGCCCAAAATCTCCATCTCCAATCCAAACTCTTCCATAGTAGGCCCAGGAGAGTTCCACCACTGTCAAGCCACAGAGACTGCCAATCTTCAACTCCACCAACAATTGAGCCCCAAGGTTGTGTTGGACAACTAAGAGGGGGGTTGAATCAGTTGTTACCGTGCTTAAACAATTATGCTTATTTTAAACTCTTTAAAAAGCACTCAATGATAATCACAATAATGCAGGGAAATGAGTAATAGCACATTCAACATCAATCACACATATGATATACACAGAGACATATTTCCCGAGGAAACCCATAAGGGGCAAAAACCTATTCTTCTTTATATGATAAGTAATCTTTACATTCTTTACATTATCATACATATGAGTACCAATTCATAATGAGGCTGGAACCTCTGTTTTGCTAGCTGCTACTTGCTGAGAGCACCAACTCTCTGGTTACTCTAGCACCAACTAGAGGGAAGCACCAACTCCCCAAGTGTTCCAACACCAACTGGATGGAAGCACCAACTTCCAATCATACAGGCACCGACTTGTAAAATAGAGAACAACAGTTCTCCCTTGCACTACCCTGCCACCCTGGTTTCTTTGGCTACAACAGATGGAAGCTACAACTCCCTATGTTCAAGCATCCACTTGAATCTATGAGGACAATAATCCTCCCTAGCACCTCCCTAGCACCCTAAAATATAAATCTTTGCTAATGAAACTTATCACAGTGATACAATATTTATCATTGGCTTACCAGGCTTATCACTGTTCTGCTATGCTGCTCTGCTCTCCTGTATCAGTGTCTCTCTGTCTGCATCTTCTTGGGATTTCTGATCTTCTATTTTTCTCTACAAGAGCATCTCAGCCTTCCTTTACTGTCTCACTGTCTTGCTGTACACATCCCTTGCACTTTCTGTGCTTCTGCCTTTTATGCTCTATGTGTCATATCCATTCAATGCACCATTCCTCTTCTCTGTATTTCAACTGCTGCACACTCCTCCTTCTACACTCCTGAATCCCTCACAACAACAACACCCATCACTTATTTCTTCTCCCTTCTTATAGTCTCTGTGCCCTTGTGCATCCTTGTGCGCAATGCTTCTGCATGCTCTTCATGTCGAGTGCTCTGCCTGTTTATCATTGCAACTCTTCAGCTTCTTTGGCTGTTAAACCCATGTGTCCATCATCACTGGGTGTTACGCTGAGATTCCTTAGCCTCTCCAACAGTTGAGACTCTTTGTCTTTTCTGTCACAGTCGAGCTCATCCTCTTTGTTGCAGTTATAGGCTTCAACGCTCATCCATCTGTCAATTGCCTCCACGAACAATCTTCATTCCACTGGCATATTCCTTGAGACTTTCAGCTCCTCTGGCAGAAACCATCAGTGGTTTCTATCAGTTACACTGTGATCCTCCAAAGAATGCTTCAACAACTGAATCACCACTGATCGATTAACTGTGAAGAGCAACAGTAGCCCTTCGATCATGTTCAACATCACCTGCACCGTTGGATTGGATGCGTAGGATCTTGCATTTAATTCACATTTAGACATTTCAGCATCCTTGATGTGAGGATTTCTTTACACTCCATTGCCCGATCCTCGAAACTCCGAAATAGAGCTTGCCGATTCGAGCTCTTCTCTACAACACTTTGATCTCCAGATCAATGGTCCACAATCTGTGGTGATCAGACGACTATCCTCTGCCTCGAGACTTCATCCTTTGGGACTTTGGGGGAGTGATGGAGTTAAAACTCCCGAAGCAAAAACTCCCAGAGTGAGGTCAGTCTTGCGTTACTCGATGACGTATCATGACCCGAGTCGCTGCCACTTGTCACTCAGAATTGTGATTTCCAGTGGCTTGAATTGCCAAATCAACTTGACACTTGTCGTTGTCTGATCGTGCCACGTGTCATTGTCTTCCACCTGTCCTTTTTGACGTGGTTTGCCACATTCACCTCCTGGATCTGTCGGCCCAGATCACTTCGTGATTTCGACTTTCTTGATGTGAATGTTCTTCACTTCCAAGTCCCGATATGCGAAACTCCGAAATGGAGTCAGATCAACTTTTCAGCTTTTCGCACTTCACAACTTCGGGATTCCTATTGTGAGAGTCCTTGACATCTCCAACTCCCAGTATCTGAACCTCTGGTATGGAGTCTTTGACATTTCACGATTTCGTATTTCACGACTTCGGGTTTCGCGACTTCGGGACTCCTGTTAGTAAGAGTTCTTGACATCCCCAACTCCCGGTATCCGAAATTGTCTCCTGCTTTCAGGATTTCGGCATTTCGCATTTCGCGATTCCGGGACTCCTGATGATGAAGAGTCTTGACTCTTCCAACTCCTGGTACCAGAAATTGTCCTCCTTCTTCCGTGATTTCGACGTTTCGCATTTCGCGATTCCGGGACTCCTGATGATGAAGAGTCTTGACTCTTCCAACTCCCGGTATCATAAACTCCGAAATGGAGTTATTTCCCAATCTTTGAAACTCTTCATTTATGTGCCTATTTCGGGATTTCGGGATTCTGGATTTCGCAACTCCGAGACTCCCGTGTTGAAGAGTCTCAACTCTTGACTTCTCAATCTCCCGGTATCCGAAACTCCAAAACGGAGTTTACGCTTCTGATCTTTCCATGCAATTATTTCCGCACTGTTGGTCTTCCTTGCCTGCCTGTTTGCCATCAAATAAACAAACACACCTTCGCACTGCGTTCGACTCTGCACTAATTCCTCCTGAGCTTACTTTGTTCTTGTTTTGCCATCGATGCATACTCTGATCTTGCCATCAATGACAAGAATACTTTGCCTGTTAAACATGCCAACAATCCTCTTCACTATCACTCGATGATCTTATCGAGCTTGTTCTGCTGCGTCTTCCCAAAATACTTCTGGTGCCTGCCTGACACATTATACCTGTACTCAAGCCATCATCGCTGCTGTACTTGCCTGTACACATGCCATCGTTACTACTGTTCTTGCCATCAATGACAAGCATACACTGCCTGTAAAACATGCCAACAATCTCCCCCTTTGGCATTGATGGCAACAAAGGCACCCAGACCTGTTCTTTTTTCCCCCCTTTGACATCAATGTCAAAGAAAGTACGCTCCCCCTGAGCTGTTGCAGTATTTTTCGGAGGTATTAGATATTAAATCAATACAAACTCCCCCTAACAAGATGGACTCTCTTATTTGAGGCCTGCAGAGTATTTGTATCTAAACCAGAGTCTTCTCTTTCTGATTCTTGGACCTGTTCATCTTCATCTTCCACTGTATCCTCTGTAGAATACTCAAAATTGCTCACCTCTCTTACTAGGACTCCTTCATCAACCTTTTCTTCTCGTAATTGGATGAATCCCCTTGTCACTGTTCTCTCTCTGCTTTTGGCTGTTTTCCTCCTTTGTTTCTAAAATGTTAGCTTTCCCTGACAAGGTCTTTCCTCTTGTTATCTCTACAGGATGCCATGTATATCATTTTGTAAAACAAAATGCTGTTGTTGAAGATGCTGCTGTCCTACTGGCACTCTGCGTAATTGTAGCTTGTACTTTTCAAACAACCCTTGGATCTCCCCATTGATTCTCATCGATCTCTATCACTGCAATTTTCATTTTTCTTCCATGATGCATACAATCCAAGGCTCTTATGACCATATTCAATCACAAGAAAAAACTGCTACACCCACTCTCATTCTTGCTTTTCTTTCTCACAAGTGAAGGACCTGTATTAGGTTTCTTAGGAGCACTGATTTCTTCCTTGTTGTATCCAATACCAGATTTGTCATTTGGTGATCTCTGACTATCCAAGATCTTAACCAGGGTCATGGAGTTGTTTAAGAGCTTGCTTTGGGTGTTTTCCTTCTCAACCTTCAAAACTTATGCTTCTAGCTTATGACATGGTTCTTCTCCTACTTCATCCATGGGGTAAATGTTAACTGAACATGCTTTTATTGTATCTGAATCTTCTTCTTTACTTGCAGGGGAGGATTCAATATTAACATCATTAATTGTCCTTATGCCTTTATTCACTACTTGTCCTGAGTTTACATTTACCTTACGCTCTTTGGACGTGAGCACCTCTTCATTGCCTCTGCCACATTTTTGACTTGTACTGAGCAAATTATGTTTCAGATCATCCACAAGCAGAACATACTGGGCATCTCCTTTGTCATTACCCAAACTCACCATCCCTCTTTTCTTGATTTTACTTGGTCCATCATTTTCAAGGGTCACATTTCTTGTTTTGCTTTTACTTATGGACAATAGCTTATCCTTGTCTCCAGTCATGAGCTTGGAAAATTCACTGTCTATATTACCAGAGGCCTTTTGTTTTTGAGTTGAGGGTGTTTGACCACATTTTTCATTATCTTTCATTTTCCATGTGCTGGCCTTTCTATCTAAGAACTTTATCCTTGGATCTGCTTTGTAATTCTTCAGATGGCAGTTTGCAACTTTGTGGCCAAAGTTGTGATAGTTATAGCATTCAATCTCATTGTTCAATAGGTCAAAGTTATTGTTGCAGTGTTGTCTACTCATTGACTGTTTATTATTTCTTGACCTCCTTAGTTGCATGTCCCTAGACTTAATTTGACAATTTGCAATCTGTGAAGGTTTGTTATTTAGTTGCATAATTCTTTGTTGTGGCAAGTATTTATTCCTTTGAAATCTTAATTTCAAATGTTTAAGTCTTAAGGAACAATTTACAACTTTGTGACCAAAGTTAAAACAATAGAAACAATAGCCATAGAAAAATTCTTTGTATCTAGAAAATGGTTGTCTTCTTTGAGCAAATCGATTTCTTTCATGCTGATGATGTCTTTGAGTAGGGAGTGCATTATTTTTTTGTTCTACAGATTCAGTCCTGGCACCTTTTTCTTTACTCGTCCTGGGCGGTTGATTGTCTTCCTTTGTTTCTGCAGGTTTGATGTTGTCATTGGTTGTAGTTTTGACAAACTTGATGAAGTCTCTGTTGCTTGGATGATCACAACTTGATCCCTCTTCATAACCCAAACCAGTTTTCAGCTTTGGATTCCTTTGCTGATTTAGAATGGTGGCTAATCCTTCCGAGGCTTTGATACTTGACAGATTCTGATGATACAAGGCTTGAAACTTCTCCAACTCTTTCCTTGTTTTCACTACTTCTTCTTCCAAGGCTTCAGATCTTGCATTCTTTTTTGATAACTGTTGTTTCAGAATGTCCTCTATTTTCTTTGCCTCTTCTAATTCCACTTTTAGCAGGGCAAAGTTTTCATCATCCCGTTTACTGTCTTTCTCGAACTGTATCAGCAATTGTTTTTGCTTTCTGTTCTTAATTCTGAGTCTATCAATCTCTTCCAGTGCACTGATCAGTTCTCCTTCCAAATCAACCACAACTTCTTCATCATTATCATCATTCCTGTGCTTTTATTATCATACTCCTCTTTGGCCATAAGCATGAAGTCATTTACCTTATCTTCACAAGAAGAGTCACTATTGGTGTCTTCTGAGGAGTTATCATTGTTTACACAAACTTTTCTTTTTATCAAATCGTTTGGATTTGTACTTCTCTTCACCTTCAGAGTTTTGATCATGTTTCTTGTGTGGACATTTATTTGCAAAATGACCTATCTTACCACAGTTAAAACATTTGAAGGGAAACTTACCTTGGTACTTGTCTGATCCTTTCTTTAGTCTTCTAACGAATTTTGCTTCAATTTCATCAGGCTCAAAATCTCCATTCTTATCTGCTTTAAATGATGCTTCTCTAGAGGTGGGTTTATCTGTACCTATCCTCATTTCATATGCAGTTAACGTTCCTAGAAGTTGATCAAAAGCCAAAGTCTTTATATCATTAAGTTCTTCTATAGCTGAGACCTTTGGGTTGAACCTATCTGGCAGAGATCTCAAAATTTTATGAACTAAAGAGGGTTCCTCAATTTTTTCACCAAGTGCTTTCATTGCATTTACTAGTTCTTCAACTCTCAGAAAATACTTCCCTATGGTTTCATCTTCTTTCATCTGTAGCTTCTCAAACTGTACTCTGTAGGTTTGAAGCTTGGCATCTTTTACCTTCTCATTACCTTCATAATTGCTAACGAGTTTGTCCCACATTTCTTTGGCAGTTTGAAGATGCATCACCTTTACAAACTTGGCTTCTGCAAGTCCATTCAAGATAGCATTCATTCCCTTAGCATTAAAACTAAATTCTAACTTATAATCTTTGGAAGCTAGCACAACAAGCTTTACGTATCTAGTCTCTACTACATCCCAAACATCAACACTTAAGGCCATTAAGTATGTTCTCATTCTAACCTTCCAGAAGGCAAAATTCGTTCCATCGAACATAGGAGGCCTAGTGACTGAAGTCCCTTCATGACTTGTCATGTTTAAGATTACATATCTACCTTTAAATAAAATGCACTAGCTCTGATACCAATTGTTGGAGAACTGAGAGGGGGGGTGAATCAGTTGTTACCGTGCTTAAACAATTATGTTTATTTTAAACTTTTTACAAAGCACTCAATGATAATCACAATACTGCAAGGAAATAAGTAATAACACATTCAACATCAGTCACACATATGAGATACACAAAGATAGATATTTCCTGAGGAAACCCATAAGGGGTAAAAACCTCTTCATTTTTATATGATAAGTAATCTTTACATTCTTTACATTATCATATATATGAGTACCAACTCATAATGAGACTGTAACCTTTGTTTTGCAAGCTGCTACTTGCTGAGAGCACCAACTAGAAGGAAACACCAACTCCCTGGTTTCTCTAGCACCAAATAGAGGGAAGCACCAACTCCCCGGTTTTCTAGCACCAATTCCCCAAGTGTTCCAGCACCAACTGGATGGAAGCACCAACTTCCAATCATACAGGCACCAACCTATAAAACAGAAAACAACAGTTCTCCCTTGCACCACCCTGCCACCCTAGTTTTTCTGGCTACAACCAGATGGAAGCTACAACTCCCTGTGTTCAAGCATCCACTTGAACCTCTGAGGACAACAGTCCTCCCTAGCACCTACCTACCACCCTGAAATATAAATCTTTGCTAATGAAACTTATCATAGTGATACAATATTGATCATTGGCTTACCAGGCTTATCACTGTTCTGCTATGCTGCTCTGCTCTCCTGTATCAGTGTCTCTTTGTCTGCATCTTCTTGGGATTTCTGATCTTCTGTTTTTCTCTACAAGAGCATCTCAACCTTCCTTTAGTGTCTCACTATTTTGCTGTACACATCCCTTGTGCTTTCTGTGCTTTTGCCTTTTATGCTCTATGTGCCATATCCATTCAATGCACCATTCCTCTTCTCTGTATTTCAATTGCTGCACACTCCTCGTTCTACACTCCTGAATCCCTCACAACAACACCCATCTATTCTTTCTTCTCCCTTCTTATAGTCTCTGTGCCCTTGTGCATCCTTGTGCCCAATGCTTTTGCATGCTCTTCATGTCGAGTGCTCTTCCTGTTCATCATTGCATCTCTTCAGCTTCTCTGGCTGTTAAACCCATGTGTCCATCATTACTGGGTGTTATGCTGAGATTCCTTAGCCTCTCCAACAGTTGAGACTCTTTGTCTTTTCTGTCACAGTCGAGCTCATCCTCTCTGTTGCAGTTACAAACTTCAACGCTCATCCCTCTGTGAATTTCCTCCACTAACAATCTTCATTCCACTGACAGATTCCTTGAGACTCTTCAGCTCCTCTGGCAGAAACCAGTGGTTTCTAGCAGTTACACTGTGATCCTCCAAATAATGCTTTAGCAACTGAATCACCACTGATCAATTAACTGTGAAGAGCAACAATAGCCCTTCAATCATGTTCAACATCACCTGCACCGTTGGATTGGATGCGTAGGATCTTGCGTTTAATTCGCATTTCGACATTTCAACATCCTTGATGTGAGGATTTCTTTACGCTCCATTGCCCGATCCCTGAAACTCCGAAATGGAGCTTGCCGATTCGAGCTCTTCTCTACAACACTTTGATCTCCAGATCAACAGTCCACAATCCATGGTGATCGGACGACTATCCTTTGCCCCAGGACTTCATCCTTCGGGACTTTGGGGCAGTGATGGAGTTAAAACTCCCAAAGCAAAAACTCTCGGAGTGAGGTCAGTATTGCGTCACTTGATGACGTATCGTGACCCGAGTGGCTGCCACGTGTCACTCAAAATTGTGATTTCCAGTGGCCTAAAATGCCAAATTAACTTGACACTTGTCGTTGTCTGATCGTGCCACGTGTCATTGTCTTCCACCTGTCCTTTCTGACGTGGTCTGCCACATTCACCTCCTGGATCTGTCGGCCCAGATCACTTCGCGATTTCAACATTCTTGATGTGAATGTTCTTCACTTCCAAGTCTTGGTCTGCAAAACTCCGAAATGGAGTCAGATCAACTTTTCGGCTTTTTGCACTTCGCAACTTCGGGATTCCTGTCGTGAGAGTCCTTAACATCTCCAACTCCTGGTCTCTAAACCTCTGGTATGGAGTCTTTGACATTTTGCGATTTCGCATTTCGCGACTTCGGAACTTCTGTTAGTAAGAGTTCTTGACATCTCCAACTCCCGGTATCCGAAATTGTCTCCTACTTTTGGGATTTCGGCGTTTCACATTTTGCGATTTCGGGACTCCTGATGATGAAGAGTCTTGACTCTTCCAACTCCCGGTACCCGAAATTGTCCTCCTTCTTCCGGGATTTCGGCGTTTCACATTTTGAGATTCTAGGACTCCTAATGATGAAGAGTCTTGACTCTTCCAACTCCCGGTATCCGAAACTCCGAAATGGAGTTATTTCCCGATATGCGAAACTCTTCGTTTATGTGCCTATTTCGGGATTTCGCAACTCCGGGACTTCTGTGTTGAAGAGTCTCAACTCTTGACTTTTCAATCTCTCGGTATCCGAAACTCCGAAACAAAGTTTATGCTTATGATCTTTCCATGCAATTATTTCTGCGCTGCTGGTCTTCCTTGCCTGTTTGTTTGCCATCAAATAAACAAGCACACCTTCGCATTGCGTTCGACTCTGCGCTAATTCCTCCTGAGCTTACTTTGTTCCTATTTTGCCATCGATGCATACTCTGATTTTGCCATAAATGACAAGAATACTTTGCCTGTTAAACATGCCAACAATCCTCTGCACTATCACTCGATGATCTTATCGAGCTTGTTCTACTGCGTCTTCCCAAAATACTTTTGGTGCCCGCCTGACACATTATACCTATACTCAAGCCATAATCGATGCTGTACTTGCTTGTACACATGCCATCGTTGCTATTGTTCTTGCCATCAATGACAAGCATACATTGCCTGTAGAACATGCCAACAGGTTGTAGAACCAGGGCGAATTCGCTCCTTGAAATGTTCCATATTCTTTGCACCTCCCCATATCAACGGGTTGATCTCCTTTGCGCAAGATCTTCTTAATTAAATGTGAGTAGACTCACTTATGTCTGTCGTCCTTCCGCCACCTGCTCCTCATACAGGATTATTGGGGTAGCCATGCGGTCTGTCCTTTGGAAATGCATGTCATCAACTTGGCTTTAATTGAATTCCCAAACATTAAATACTTAGGGGATGATGGCAAGATGAAGGTCCCCAGTTTGAAAAATGCAACTCAATTGTAACGAGGATGCCATTTTGGCCCATGCATCCGCTTTGTTATTCAAATTCCTCGTGACATGATATAGGGAGATCTTTTTGTACTGAGAAATAACTTGCTGCATTCGTGCTGCCAATAGTTGGAGTTGATGTCCTCAAGGATTCAATTGAGAAATTATAGCTTGAATGATAATCATGGAGTCCCCAAAGACCATCAAGGTCCTTGTTCCTCGATTTTTGGCAATGTTAAGTCCACACCAAAGATAATAAGCTTCAATGAGGTTATTAGTCACATGCCTGTACCAAGTTGTTCCCCCTAGGATCACGAAGACTCCCACTTGCACCTGCAGCCCCTGGGTTATTTTTCGAAGACCCATCAAAAAACAAAGAGTGACAATGTTGTTGTAGCCTCCAATCCAGGAATTTCGTTGACTCTTTTCTAATTTGCCATCTAGGGCTCAACCTGGCTCTGTTGGAATGAGGAGGGTCAGCTTGAATAATGTGAAATTTTCTCAACTAGTCTTCTTTCAGATTGTCCATTGTTGGGTCTTGAGAATGAATTCTACCTCACAAATATTCGGCCATGAAAGCAATTGCTTTAGCTGCTGTTTGCCTAGGCTTCCTCCCTTTGTTATTGAATATTTTCTTATTTTTGGACAACTAGATTTTCCAACAAAGAAATTTTGACAAAGTTTCGTAGAGTCCTCTGAATATTTTCTTGTTTAGAAAGGAGCCATTGTACAACTTCTCCCAATGTAGAAACATCTCTTCCCTTCATATCGACCTTCTCCCCCAAAACTTTAATCCCGCTAAAGCTTGGTCCCAAACTTCCAAGTGCGTAACTGTTCCTGGTTAGTACACAATACACATTGTGTCGGGCCTGCTATACCCATTTTCTTTAAGTTTTCTACCGTCAGTATCTTCCCATGCGCAAGAGTCCAATAGAAAAAAATTATCTTCAGTGAAACATCACTACAAATATTTTTCCAGGGGCAAATTTTGTGTTGAGATGGAGGGCTCTAAAAGTGACTTATACCCTAATTGAACTGTGTATTGGGCTACCCCACACCTTTTCTATCTTCCCTATCATTTTTTAGAGGAAAACAACCATAGAGGGCCCGATCTAGCTTTCTGGTCAAATTTACTAAAGGCTCTAGGGGAGAGCTGAAGTTCCAACCTTTCCATACCCCTGTAGTATTATCCCATTTTGAAATATCGTAGAGAGTGTGCAAGTTCCTCCCTTCCATCCATATTTTTAATGGCGCCAAGTCCTCCCTATTGTTCAAAGTTGTCCTTCCGTTGATGCCGTCTTCCCAAAGCCTCACTTTCTTCCCGTTTCCTAGAGCCCAAGTCAAACCAGTTTGAATTAAGGGAATAACTGCTTTTATAAACTTGAATATTGGGGACCCTTTCTTCCCTTTTAAGGGATTTTCCACACACCCTAGTCTAGATCCAGTGAAATACTTTTTCCACAAGACCTTTTGCCACTAGTCTAGGGAGTTAGAGCTCATCCTCCATAAAAGCTTCGCTCCAAGGGCCATATTCATCAGTTCCAGATCCCTAATGTCCAACCCCGTTTTTTGGGCTTCATACAATCTTCTAGTTCACTAAATGATACTTCTTAGCGTTTGATTTGCCTCCTTGCCATAAAAATTTACCCTGCTGCATTGGAAGAATGAAGCTAGTCGACCATTAACAAGGGGGGCTATCCCATGAGAGCTGACACAAGAGGCTATCCTCATGAGAGCTGACACAAGAGGCTATCCAACAAACAAAGTTAGCACAAACAAAATTTAACCAAGATCTTATACATAAAGGAATGTCTTACTCGGTCGAAGGCATTGACCATATCCAATTTGATTACCATTTCCTTTTCTTTTGCCTCAAAACTTGAATGTATCGCTTCCTGCATCAAAACGATGTTGTCTATAATTTGCCAGTTTTGCATGAATCCACCTTGGTTATCTGAGATGAGTTTTGGCATTAACTTCTTCAGGTGTCCCACTAGTATTTTCGTCATTATATTGTATGAAGCGTTGCAGAGAGAGATGGGACGAAACTTACTAAAGTTAGAAGGGCTGGATTCTTTTGGAAATAATGCCAGGAAAGAGGACTTTGTAGTTCCTCCCAATCTGCTGGTTTTTTGAGCACAGAACAAATTATTTTTAGATCTCGCTTGATTATATCCCAGAAGTACCTGTGAAAGGAGATCATAAACCCATCAAGCCTAGGGGCTTTGTCGGGGTCAAGACTACAAATCACCTTTCTGATTTCTTCTTCTTCTATGGGCCCGTTGAGATCATCGTTTTCTAGATTAGAGATAACTACCAGGATGTGTTTTGATCCAAAGATTACGCGACTTGAGACTCCATTGCTCCTCCTCATTTCTCATAGCCTTCTAAAATTGCATTTGTAGTTCAGCCTCTTGCTTTTGCAGTTGTCTACAGATTTCTTCCCCTTCCATCTTATACAATCATGTACAAATTCAAAGTTGGAGAGAGTACAAAGAGTCCTCAAACAAAACTCTTTCTCCAAATAGCTTACTGTCATATAAATATTGAAAACACTGATATATTTTCCAGAATGAATAATTCTCAATCTCATCAAAATCCAATTTATAATCTGAATAAGTTTCAATGATGCATAGTCACGAGGTTACGAGTTCAAGTCGAGTCATAACTAAGTAGGTCACATCATAGTTTGAGTCTACCAGCCTATTAGGTCAAGTATTAAGATGCCAGTAAAGTTGGAAGTGACAACTAGTTAGTAAGAACAAGTAAGTATTACGTTGATGGAACAGTTGGGGTAACGACATCATTTTCCACTCATGTCAAGTGATGCCCAGTTATGAAAACAATATGGTATATGATCCATTAAATCTCAAGGAAAATTCTATTTAATCTTCATTTATTGGCCACTTCTAATGTATCTTACAAATTAAATTTCTAATCGTGACGTGTTTCTCAACATTTTTGCACTTTAACTTATTAATAGGTTTGTTCATTGAACTGAGAAATCTAGGTTTGTTCATTGAACTGAAAAATCCAACAAATGATCGAGAGACTGACATTTGTTTATCATACACTGAGATTAACAAAGACAAATACATGGGAAAGACAATTACTAGAATAGCCCTAGGCAGAAGGGAAGTCGTGCATGCAGACCTAATAGAAATTTGTGTCTATTAGAGATGTGACTTCCAAAGTAGTTTTGAGTTCCTCGCGTCAATGAACATGACTTCAATGATGTCCAATATTTCCCTAGACCTCAAGAGTATTTATAAATGATGCCAATACAATTGAGCAATTGATATAATGGGATCCTCGAGGTAGCACTCTTTTAGATATGCTCCCCAAACCATATCATAAACCATTACTAACCATGGGTAAAGTTTGAGGTCAATAGGGACATCTGTGTCCAACCAATTATGGAGGGAGGGGACATAATTGAATTAAATGCTCCTAATTAAATATGCTACAATATAGAGATTAGAACTTGGTAAGGAATTATAAAATTTATGAAAGAAGTTGGCATCTTCTTGTTTCCTAAAAATAATTTAGATCCTACTAAAATTGAAAATTTTGACAAGGTTTCAATCCTTCTTCCTCTCTCACCTTGCACAAAGCTAACACTAACTCAGACTCACAAGTTGAAAGAGTTAGTGTATAAATTGCACCTAGATCTTCCTATGGAGCAGAGAGAGAAGGGACAAGGATGAGGCCCTCTGGCTCCACCTTCAACATTAAATATGCCAAAGATGCTCCCGCATGTGGAAAAAGGGAAAGAAACCCACACAAAAAAATAAGTTAAGAAGGGTATCATACAAGTAGTGAAGATGATAACAAGGACACCCATTACAAAGAAGCCCAAGATGCACCCCCTAAATCCCATGTAGGAACCTACTCTCATGCTTTGGATCATCACTAGTTTGGCACACCTTAGGAAGCACTACTCATGTTGGAAAGTGCACCAAAAAAGAAGATGACAATCATAGTTCTCTTAGATGATGAGGATAAAATTCCCATTAAGATGCTTGTCATAATGGAGAAGACCACCACAACAACTCAGGGTATTAAGAAGCAGGTGAAAGGAGCACAATAAAAACCCAAAAACGCATGAATTAGTCATCAATGGTTGCAAGATCCTCCCAAGCAAGATACAACGCAACATCAACATTAACCTCAAACAAATCCATAAGAGCCGATAGGCACTACAAGCGGCAACAAAGGAGAATACCCACATAGAATCCCACATAAATAACATACTAGGGAAAAATTCCAAGAAGAAGAGCAAGAGGAGGAACATGAAGCATACCTAGTAGACCAAGGCATACCTGAACTACCACTCCCACGATGGAAAGAAGAAGAATTGGAGCAAATGGAAATGGGGACCTCCACCTCGTAAATAGATTACACTGCATCCATGCTGACCAATGAAAAATTAATAATTAATTCCAGCTATGTCACTGCTATGCTCAGTAAGATATTGAAGAACCAAAATATATTACCACTAATAGACATTAAAGAATATTAAACATAGTTTTGTGAATATCAAGGAAGGGAAAAGAAGAAGAAACAAGAGATTCCCACAACCAAGTGGAGACCCCTATGCAACAAATGCTATCCTTTGCCATAATGAATCCTTTAGCTGGTCTCCACTCCAATGCATCACAATGGATGGACAAAACTACAATGTTCTCATAGGATTAGGTCAAGGCACATTGGTCATTAGGCATGGAGATAAGTAGCTAACTATTTACAACTAAAAGACAAATAACCGAGACACAAAGGGAGCTCCACATTACATAGGTTAACTTCAGGAGGCCTTCGAGGGCATAGACAATCTATGTAGGATAACCACATGTTATCAACACATATTGGTGGTATTTGCATCAACCACACGTGGCCTTCCATACATGAAGTGGATCCTAACATTGTGCACATCATACCAAATGAGGCCCCATTTCAATTACTTAACATAGTCCATCTATCATACTCTAGAATTGAACAAGGGTCTGTCGCACTAAGAATCAAGCTAGTTATAAAAAGAAAAATGGGTGGCATGTAGTTCAAATAAGTCATGGATAATATAGAGCCACTAGTAGAACAATGCGAGTACAATATCACAACTTAGAGTTGCAAAAAAACAAAGCACCATGGTACACTCTACTAGCGCTGATTGACCTAGAATGAAGTGGTAGAGAGGCACTGACAAATTCCATTCAATAGAGGATTATCGCCCTACAAACATAAGTAGATAAAATGGTGGATCGTGATGCAAGAGAGGGAAAGCCGAGGAAATCAATCAGTTAGATGAGGAAATGGATTATATTTTACATACTGCGAGCAAGGTGTAGCAAGAATTGCGGTCCCTCAGGTTAGATGCCACAAAAAAATGTAGAGAACTACAATGACTGGAATTTTTTGTAGAGACAGAGTGGACACGAGTGTGGGCCTCTAAGGCAACAACACCAAACAAAGATAAGGACCAAAATTTCATAGCTGGAGTCAAGCTATTCTTCTCGAAGTGGTTAGAAGGACTTGCCACTTTTGAAATCTTCCAACAATAGGTCATTGACATAGTCCTAGATTCCCCCCCTTCACTTTGAGGGGAAGTAGAGAGAAGCGACCATAGTTGACTCAAGGGTGAGTCAACAGGTGTGGTTGGGGCTTGTTGGATCCTTTGTTTTTAGTAGAGACATGGTGGAACTGACCCCAGATAAAACAAAAATGTGCATGATTCCACCTAGATCAAGAAGCAACTGGAGAAAGAAAAGAAAACATGGATTGCAAGAGGCAGGAGCCAGACAATCTAAAACAAATCCTCAGTTTTTGAGGACCAGACTAAGAGAATACTATAGAGAACTAAAGATCAAAGGAACAATCAACTAACAATTCACCTTTACTGCACCAACATTTAGGGAACAACCAAGAAGAACCCATCGTTTGAGAATGCGAGTTGACACGTAAAGGGTTAGCTACTAGATATGTTAGTTATTACTTGTTAGATCTCAAATATTTTCATTGCTAGCTATTAAATGTTAGATGTCTGATAGTAGACATTGCATTTTGTAGCTATTAGACCTTTGCAATAAGTTACTACTACTGGAATAATATCATGTTATGTGGTAATGTTTCTTCTTCTGGTGAATATGAATCAACTAGTGCCCCATTTTTAAATTTGCACACTGTGTTGATGTTATATGTTGATGATGTCTATTTCAATGTAATGTATTCATATACCATCGTTTTAGTTGATTTGTTGTAATGATAGTTGTGTAGATGTTTTAAATAGGTCTATGTGAGGGAATGGTCAAACTATCGAATATAGTTTAGAGATATGAATGATTATGATTGTCCTCTATAGTTTCCTCTCAACCATCTAATTGATTGGAAATGCACCTTGGGTGAGACTTTCCATGTCTTCAAGGATGGATATGTTAGTGCTAGAATAAAACCCCTGAATATGTTAGTGCTAGAATAAAACCCCTTCATTGGACAAACATATGGACCTTAGTCTATTATTTCAAACCAACAAGAACTACTCACTACCCACTTTTGAGGATACCTTTGTTAGTTTGTACCATGGAGGATTTAGATGGATAAAGTAAAGGTTAGAAGGAAGAAGCTCTTGGAAAAACATGATGCGATCTTTGATGATAAATGTCTGAATCTTTGATGATAAATGTTTGAATGCCTTTAGTGTAGTCATAATGCATAAAGCCACATACAAGATGTTGGAGCACATTGGTTGTGAGTAAGAGGAAGAAATAATTGAAATAGTGAAGAAGAGAATTGCTAAATTAGAAGATGTACCAGATCATAGACCTCTATTTTCTCCACCACTTCAATCAAGGCAACTTAAAATGTTCAAAAGGATTCTTTCAAATAGGTCATCCAAGAAAAAAGCCACTCCAAAATTTTATTAGGAGCTAGAAAAACTATGTCCAACAATGTAGAGGATATAATGGGTTTCTTCCTTAATTGGTGGGAAATAAACAACAAAGCCCTTTTTCATTACTTGTAAAATCCTCTCTCTAAAGGAGTCTTGAGTATGAAAATTTGACATGATCTGAACTTTAATGAGATCTTTGTGGAAGCTTTTATTATGAAATTGAAAACTATGAATGTTTGTAAGAGGTTACGAAACTTTGACATGATATGAACTTTAATGAGATCTTTGTGGAAGCTTTTATTATGAAATTGAAAACTATGAATGTTTCAATATGTTATGAAACTTCGACATGATATGAACTTTAATGAATGTTTGCAAGAGGTTATGAAACTTTGACATGATATGAACTTTAATGAGATATTTGTGGAGACTTTTATTATGAAATTGAAAACAATGAATGTTTGTAAGAGGTGGAAGGATAGCCTTTTTTCTTATTCTAGATTGATGGAAATTAGAAGAGGTTTGGATAACATAATTGATATCTTTTAACTGTTAATTGAGAATGTGGAGTATATAATATTTCATGTTTTCTTCAAATTAAATGAAATTATGAATAGTAATTTGGTAGGTTCCATCCTCATTTAGTATGGCTAGATATGAACAAGAGAAGAATGCGAGGCTAAGTTAAATGTGGCTCATTTGCACTGGGTGCATAATCGGATAGCCTTACATAGGTCTCTAAAATGGAAGTTAAAAAATGGTTAATACATAGGCTAAGCTAAATGTGACCCATTTTCACTTTGAGTCTGTATAATTCGAGTGCACCAAGGGTTTTTCAGACGATGAATCTATTTATGCGTTCAAAAATGCAATTCAAGCAACATAAATGTGCGATTTCACCCAAATTTATATCATCGGACAATGCCATAAATAAATTTTAATAATTTTTAACACACACACACACATACACACACACACACACACATATATATATATATATATATTCCAACCCTAAATAATCAAACATAGAGGGAAAAAAAACACTTAGGCCTTAGTGCTTAAAAGATCAAGATTAAAATGTATCATTGTTATCACTGTTAGGTTAGGTTACACATGTCATTGATATTGTGTTGTAGCTTGGACTTAGGTTTTTTCAATATAATAATATTTTTATATTTTTGATTAAAAAATTTTGTCAATAGCTTGATGGGCTAGTTTGAGTAGTTGAGTGCTTTGAACTTCATGTAGGAGATCTCAAGGTTGATTCCTAGATTTGAGTTCTTGTATTGTGTGCTTCACTCAATTGAAAAATTGTGTTGATAAAATTGAATTAGATACCATAAATAAATATATAAACATTAAAAAATAAATAAATAATAAAAATTGAACCAACACAAAACATAACAGATTAGAAAAACAAAAATATTTAAAAAATAACATTTAAAACCAACTAATATATTATTATAATATTAATAAAAATCCATTTTAAGGCCAAACACTAAATTGATTATAACATCCTTTTTTTTTTGAACAAAGAACTCTCTTCTGAGTATCTTAACTAGAAAATAATTATTCTTAATATTTGCATATAAATATTAGAACCAAATTGAAACTACTCTTGAATTGGTTGCAATATTAAGTGAAACAAACTAACTATAAAATGAAAGAAATTGTAATACCAAATAATAAGATTTCATTGTCATAGATATCACATATATACAATTTATATATATAATGGTTAAGAACATGTGTTTCTTCTTAAAAGGTCACAAGTTCAAATCCAGAGGGCTGGATAAGATATGTATACATCTGTAGGTTTTATCTTCATCACAATCTCATCCCACCCTCACTCCTTTTCTTTCTCCTTACGCCATTTTTTGACCATTTATGCCTCTTCCAACCATTTAAAATAAAATAAAATTGATGATTAGATAAATTTTTAACTATATATTTAACAAGTAAATTACCTCATGACTAATAATTTAGTCATCAATTTTTATCCATGCTCCCCGCTCACAATCCTCCCCACCCCCGCAAAATAATTCAATTTGCACATGGAGTCCGAATCTGCTAAATTTGTGATAAAAACATTGAACGTGCTGTCATGAATTGCCTTCTTTTGCTACTAAAGTGGATACACATGCCTCAACATGGTGCCTATTGGTTTCCACGTCACAAATGGTGTATATTAAGTCAAGGCCATGTGGTCCATGCAAATAAAGCTGAATACTACCTAATTTATTATTAAAACAAAGCTTTGTGGCACATGTTTTAATTTAATTTATGTTCTCACATATGAATGCATGTGCCAAGGTCTGAAAACGTGGCATATGAAAAAACAACCCAACCTAAGTCTACCATGGTAATATTCAAGATTTTAATTTTTTACAAACTTCAACATGGTAATATTCTACACTAATAATGAATAATTGTTGGATACCACCATACAAAATTGATACAAACAAGTGTTGTATGGTAGCGGAGTTTCTGTCAAGTTGGGATGTGAGTAAATGTGAGGTAGTAGAGACACGTGGGTAGAAAGTTGAAGTAGATGTAGTTTGCATGCAAAACATAGTAAAGTAAATATATAGTTTTATACATATGAAATATGTACTTTTATACATACGAAATATGTACTTGTATAAAGTATATATTTAGATTTATACATACAAAATTTGTACTTTTATAAAGTATGGGGATGAGATTTTATAGAGCATGCACGAAGCCCTCATTGCATACTTAGCCAGTTTTTGGATCGCGGGTTCTCGGGGTGGCGGGTTCAAAGTTGGGCCTCTTATGTTCCGAGGCCTACAAATAGGACCGACAGTTCCGCGATATACAAATTGACAGGCAGAGTGGTGGACTATAGAAATTTATCAGAAATTAATAATACCAGTTATACAATAGAATAGTAATAATGTCTGTTACATAGGTTCGTGGAGAAAAACACCAAAAAATTAGCATTGTCGAATTATTTTGCTTTAAAACTAAGGCTTTTCTTGGACAAAAAAGATATAGCATTGCCGAATTGGTTTTCTTTGCACACGTTTTACAGAGCATGGACGGAGCGGTCATTCCATACTTAGCCAGTTTTTGGATCGCGGGTTCTCGGGCTGTCGGTTTAAAAAATGGGCCTCTGTTGTTCCGTGCCCTATACAAATTGACAAGCGGGCTTGCGAACTATACAAACTTATTATAAAATAAATAATGTCTGTTACATATCTCTGGAAATTACATCGACATTTAAAACATCAACGTCGTTGAAAACCAAAAAGATAGCATACAATAGGAATTTTGCACCCAACAATTCCGTCATATACATGAGACAATTATTTATAGAAGATTATAACATTGTACGAAGATTTATAGTAATTTGTATAACGCTATAAAACTTCATACATTTTGTACTGAACAATTACGGAGTTGCGGGTTGGCGGAGTTCTGGGTTCACACTTTTCATGTCCAGTGTGTTACATGATATACATTTTGCAGGAAAGACTTCCATCATATACATTTTGCAGCGAACAATTCCGTGATATACATGACACAGAGCAATTTGTAGAATATTATAACGTTGTATGGATATTTAAAGTAAATTATATAATGCTATAACATGTCTTAGTTAATGAATAGTATAAACAATTTTTAAAATTTTATTCGATATTTTTTTTTTATAAGTAAGATTGTATAAAAGTCTGTCAAAATGAAGGAGTATAGAGAATTTCCATGGTTTGAAGCTGTAAATACTGAGCTGCCCTGAGGGAAAACCAGCTCAGCTAGCCAAACCGCTTCATAAATTAAGTGTAGATTGTCACTGATACAAAAATGATTCATTATTCTGGCCTGTAAGGGTGGGCGCTAGAACTGTGGAAAGTGTAGATAGCTTAATTATAATAACCATGGACAAATGCATGAAAGGTCGACATGCACATGACAAAACAACAGACAAAAACAACAGAGATCACCGGTATGGGCTGTAGTGCGGCGACGCGGCCATGCAGAAGGCGCGAAATGTCGTGTCTCCAGGAGGAGGCGGCTCCTCTTGGATTAATGTGCGGTCTAGTTGCATAGTGTTCTCCGTCTCTGATGGCAGGTGCTCTTCCTTCTGGACATCCTCCGTGCGTGATGGAAGCCTCTGGTCCTCGTAGTTTGCGTCTGTGTGGACCAAATTTTCCAGTGGCAACACTGGTGCCGAGGTTGCTGCTGCTTGGGCTGTTGCTGATTGCGCTGCCTCTGGTGCAAGGAGATGAGATCCTTGTAATGCGGAGAGCAACTGCAGGAGTTGAGAGGCTTTTCTGTCCAGGCTCTGCAGGCGAAACTAGAGGTCGTCCATGTCCCGACGCAGGTCGAATACCAGGCTCTACACCAGTGCAAGGCCTGTTTGCCAGTCACATTCTGGGTCAGTGTTGGAACCCGCTCGAGATTGGGGTTGCCGTCGCAAATTTTGATTGGCTTCCAGACCATCCATCTGAAATTGGGTGTCGTGAAGCTGGTCCTAAAGCGACTGGGTGGTCGAAGAGTTGGGAGGGGCCAAAGGGCATGGGTGTGAAACAGATGCGAAATTGGCTAAAGATCCTGGGTTGTTGTTCAGTGAGGCCCCTGAACAGTCTAGCTCTTCCATTATGTTGGCAAGGGACGCAAGAAGGGGCGGGAGAGATGCGGGAATTTGACTTGACTGTGCCAGGGAGGAGGACGAGGTGGCCGAAGAGGAGGAGGATAACAGGGAGGGAGCAGGCGAGGGACGCAGGACTAGGCGGGGTCGGTTTGGCTGGCAGGATGGTCGGCCTTTGGACTTCCTTCATAGCGGGGGCATCTCCGGGACAGTGGGAGAGAGAAAACGAGGCAGGAACAGAGCAGGGCAGGAAAAATGCAGAGCAGGGAAAGGCTGGGCAGGAAGCCGATCTCTGAGAAGAAAAAGCAGGAAAGAATGAGCCATTTGGACCTGCTGGAGAAATTGAAATAGGCCGGGTAGCTGGTAAGGTTCCATAAATGGCCTCACATGCAGAGTAAAGGCGCAACGAGGGTGCTCGTCCGTCGAAAGGATGCGAAGGCAGAGTAGGGTGCACTGAGAGTAATGGCGCCATGCCTCGAGCGAGCTGAACTTGAACTGATTAGGTAGTTGGGAGTGAGTGGCACACGGTCGTCACATTGGCGATGCCACAAAGTATCGCTCTTGGCTGCTCCGTTCGATGTGTGTGCTCTACTAGCAACCCATCCGCGGGAAAGGGAATAAATGCGAAGGAGTACAGACACGTGGACAGGAAGCTGAAGTACATGGGTACGTGGGAAAAATACCAGGGAAAATAGTGGTAATGTGGGTTACATAGGTTTCTTGACAAAAAACAACAAAAAAAATTAGCATTCCTGCACACAATAGAAATTGAAATTTATGAAATGAAACGTTCCCGAATAGCATAATTTATACATACAAAATATGTAATTTTACAAGGTGGAGTCCTGATTCAATAGTTAGCGAGCTTTTGGATGGCGGCTTCTCGGGATGTTTTTGTTCTTCCATGCCCTACAAAAAGCAGGGATAGTTTCGCGATTTACAAATTGACAATCAGAGTTGTGGACTATTAGAATCTTAAGGTCATGGTGTCCAAAAAATTTAGCATTTCCAAAGTACTATTCTTTAGATATGCTTTGCATACGGTCGTGGAAAAAATACACAGAAATAGTAGTAAGGCGCTGGTGCGCTGAAATTCAACCTTTGTTGTTTCGTGGCCTACAAATTGCACCCAGAGTTCTGTGACATACAATTTGACAATTGGAGTTGTGGACTATTTGATATTTAAGGGTGTACGTATGTTACAAAGAAGAGCTGCTAGATACCAAATATGTAATTTTATTAAGTAGATATATAGACCATTGTGGCTGTCGGGCTAGCAGGCTGAAAATTGTGCTCCCATAGGTTCGTGGACAAAAGCATAAAAAGACTACCAATACCGAATTAGTTTTCTTTAAAACAAAGACACGGGAGCTTCATTCCAGGTTGTCGGGGTGGTGGGCTGAAAATTGGGCTACTGTTGTTCCGTCGCCTACAAATAGCACCGAGAGTACCGCAAAATACAAATTGAGAAGCGATTTTGCGGACTATTTGAATTTTTGGATTGCGGGTTCTCGGGCTGAAAATTGGTTTTATGTTGTTCCATAGCCTACAAATAGCACTGAGAGTTCTGCGATATACAAATTGACAAGTGGTCTTGCAGACTATTTGAAATTTTGGATCGCGGGTTCTCGGGCTAGGGGGCTGAAAATTGGGCTTCTGTTGTTCCGTGGCCTACAAAAATCAAATATGTAATTTAATGAAGTAGATATATAGAGCATGCACGGAAGCTTCATTCCGGGTTGTCGGGATTGTGGGTTGAAAATTCATTTTTTGTTGTTCCGTGGCCTACAAATACCACCGAGAGTTCCACGATATACAAATTGACATGTTGCTTTGATGACTAGAATTTTTGAATGGCGGGTTTTCGGTCTGGCGGGCTGAAAATTGGGCTTCTGTTGTTCCGTGGCCTACAAATAGTCCATAGAGTTCCGCGATATACAAATTGTCAAACAAACTTGTGGACTATTTGAAATTGAAGGCGCTCATGTCGAACAAGTTTAGCATTCCCGAATTAGTTTTCCTTTTTACATACGCTGCTGGAGTAAAAAATAAATAAATAGTACTAACGTCTGTTACATAGGTTGGCAGAGAAAAGTATGAAACAAATATGATTCCCGAATTAGTTTTCTTTAAAAAAGCGGCTTCTCGACTTAGGCATTTTTTGGATCACGGGTTCTCGGGCTGGGGACTTGAAAAACGTGCTTCTGTTCTTCCGTGTCCTACAAATAGCACCAGTAGTTCCGCGATATACAAATTGAGAATCGAACTTGCGGAGTATTTCAATTTTAAGGAGCTCGTGTCCCAAAAATTCAGCATTCGCGAATTAGTTTTCTTTACATAGGTTTTACATACGTTGGTGGAAAAGAGAGAAAAAAGTATAGTACCAGTGTCTGTTACATAGGGCGGTGGGAAGAAGGACGAAATAAATAACATTCTCGAATAAGTTTTCTTTAAAACAGGGGCTCCTCGACAGAAGAAATTGAAATTTATGAAATTATAGGCTCCTGCAGACTATAAACTATACATAGCAAATACATAATTTTTTAAAGTAGACATTTACTTTTATAGATACAAAATATGTACTTTCATAAAGTATGGGGATGAGATTTTATAGAACAACGACGGAGCCCTCATTCCATGTCCTACAAAGAGCAGACAGAGATACACAATGTACAAATTGAGAAGCGGGCTTGCAGACTATTTTAATTTTAAGGGCCTTTGTGACAAACATTGTGCAGGACATGTTGCAAAGATGCAAGAAATGACAGTCTCTTTATGTTTGCGTAGAAAGAAAGTAGTGAACACAATTTTACGACATTTATATAAAAAAATAATAAAACGTGTTACATATTGCTGAAAATTTAAAGAAACACACACACACACACACACACACACACACACACACACACACATATATATATATAAGTGAAATATGATATCTGAAATTTGAGTAAGTGATTTAAGTCATAGTCCATTATGAAAATGAAAAATCTATGAACACATAAAAGCAGGAGGAAAACTAGCCTTCCCGAATTAGAGCATAGACAAAACCCTCATTCCATACTTAGCCAGTTTTTGGATCGCGAGTTCTCAGGCTGGGGACCTGAAAAGCGGGTTTCTGTTGTTCCATGACCTTCAAATAGCACCGAGAGTTCAGTGATGTACAAATTGATAATGGGACCTGTGGACTATTTGAATTTCAAGGGGCTCATGTCCCAAAAATTTAACATTCGAGAATTACTTTTCTTTACATAGGTTTTACACACGGTGGTGGGAAAATGTACAAAGAATATAGTACCAATGTCTGTTACACAGGGTGGTGGACAGGAGGACCAAATAAATAGCATTCCCGAATTAGTTTTCTTTAAAACAGGGGCTCGTGGATACAAGAAATTGGAATGCATCAAACTATAGGTTCCTGGAGAGCATAAATTGTACATAGCAAAAACGTAAATTTTTAAAGTAGATATTTACTTTTATACATACAAAATATGTACTTTTATAGAGCATGTACGGAGCCCTCATTCTATATAGTGTGACAGAGCCTAGATTACATACTTAGACAGTTTTTGGAGCGCGGGTTGTCGAGCTGGCACGCTGAAAATTGGAAAAAAATGAAACGTGTTACATATTCCTGGAAATTTAAAGAAACATATATATGTGTGAAATATGATATGTCGAATTTGAGTGAGTGATTTATGTCATACTTTATTTTGAAAAAGAAAAAAAAAAAGAGAATAGAGATAAAATAAATAGAATGACTTCACATTTAGCATAGTTGAAGATAAAAAATACAGGAAGACATAAATATATAAGGAGACAAAATAATAGTTTTATTTGGAATATATGAAAAAAATAATAGTTTGTTACATATCCCTGGAAATGTAAATGCGTTTGTCATATAGATTGGGATTAGGGCTCCCACAGACCATAACAGAAATATGTACAAGAAATAGGAGTGTGGAAAGAAGTTGGACACGCTAGAATGTAATACCTGAAAAGTAGAAATGGGAAGATCAGTTTTTGCCTATATATTTCTACTCAGAAAATGAATAACTAGATTGATAAAGAAAGGACTATCACTATACACTTACAGGGATGGTACGCATAAGTAATTTTTGTGTTTGGTTGGTCATGCCTTTCCCTACTGGTTTTTTTGGGCAGCCCGCTTCAATAACTAGATTGATACACAGAGGATTTATGCATTTGCCTGTTGGATTTCGTGGCTGATCCACTTCAAGTTCTCTTCAATATAGCTTCTCAAGGGGGCGACGTTGATGTCATTGCAGATTCGAATGTTGAAAACTTCATTTTCTAATTCACTTAGATCAATTGAAAGTTTACATAGACCTTCATGAATGTCTCCATTCTGTAGCGAATACCCGACTAGCCAGTTGTCCACCTCTTCTTCATCATATTCAACAATTCTGTAAAATTTTTCTAAAGACAAGGCCTTCAAATTATCAACTTGTTGATCAAAAGCTTGCTTGGTTAACGTCGGGGAGTTGAGGATTAAGCTGAGGTCTTGGAAGCTATTTGTTTTTCCTGCTAAGTCTATTTTGGTGAGCTTTGTGAATAATGTTTCTTTCTTTGATATTGCTTGCTCACACGATTGCATGATTAGGTACATGTTCTTCACTTTCTGTTTCCAGCATGCTTCTAATTGAGTGAGCCTTTTTTTGGACAGGAGATCATGTTGTCTTCTTCTCGTCTTTGGCATGTTGTTGACATGAAAGGCGAAATGGATGACCGAGTGCACATAGAAAGTTTCTTCATTCTTTAAATTCGTCTGCAGAAGTAGGAGCAAGTTATGTGCCCTGCTCCCCAGGGAATGCATATTCTGTGATGTTTCCCAGGCCTTGGCAATCAATTCTATTCTTTTGTTGATATTTTTCTCCACATATCCTCTACAGGATGCAAGGAAGCTGGAGGACCCTTTTAGATTTGTTGCAGGGGTGCACATAGTCGCAAGCATGGCTATTTCCAAGGAATTGCCAAGCAATGGCATAGGAAACAAAGCTTCCTCTAATTCCTTAATCCGGTTCTTTAGTCTGGCATTTTCGGCTTCAATGACTCCAACAGAATCATGAAGAGAATCTCCAGTTGCCCTATGAAGTTCAGAGATTTTGGATGCGTGCATATTGGCAAGGTCAAATTTTGAACGAATTTTTATTTTCTTGTTTTTTACATCTCTTTTTTCAATGATTAAATTTTTTGATTCAGTTTCAAAAACAGTGCTCTGGAATACGAAGGATTCATCTTCGTAAATTTTTTTTGGTACCAATCATGTCCATTGAGTAGGCATGCTGAATTGTGTGTGCGGACTGGTCAAGGTTGCAGAATATGCTTTCCAGATCAATGTCAAGATCCATGTTTTGACGGTAAATTTCAGGCTGCTCTGCCTCCCCTACAATTCTTTTTCCATTCTTCTGCACGGGAAGCTCTTTAGGAAGATGTTCATTGTACCTCTACAAAACTGCCGTGGAGCTGCTGGCAGTAGTTTATCAAAAGGTTGGATAGCTCCATACGTTGCTTGAAATGAAGAAATGGAGGGCACAATATAACCCCCCACAAACATTGCTTCAATGCGTGCGAATGGAAAATCTCCTCATTAATGACAATATCTATGCGTGCTGTATGGTGACCTGTTAGAAGCAAAGCATAGTTATTGCAAACTTATAAGTGCGAAGGTGAGGGTTACGACGAAAAACATTTAAGGATAGGAGGTTTCGTGAACGAACCAAGCTGGCGGCGTGCGAATGACATTGCATGGTATTTGAAATTAAGACTGGGAAGTAATTGGAGGTTTCATGAAGGAAGAGAGATGGCGACGTGTGAATGACATTCCATGGCATTTGAAATTAAAACTGGGAAGGGAGAAGAAAATGCTTCACAAAAATTGCATTAATGGCAAAACTTCTCGAGCCTTGCATGCATCAATGATAGCTTAGATGGTAGCTGCACGATGACCTGTTAGCATTAAAGATTTAGAAAGAAGACATATATACACACACATACATATAAATAATATTTTTTATCATGCACACATGCGAAGGTAACGTCCACAGGGAAGAGCAAGCAATGAAGGAATGGCCAAGTCTGTAAGTGCATGGTTCAGGATCACGGGTTCTCAGGTGGGCGGGTTCAAAAGAAGGCCTCTATTGTTCGGTGTTCTACAAGGAGCACACAAAGTTATGATATATATAAATTGAGAAGCGGACTTGCAGGCTGGCCGAGATTTGATAGACCATCTACAGTTTCTGGATCACGGATTCTCAGGCTGGCGGGGTAAAAAAAAGTGGTCTATTGTTCGGTGCCTTGCAAATATCTTATGATAATAAATTGAGAAGCAGATTTGTGAGGTGACCGACTCAACATTCTACTCCAGGGTTGGTGGGATCCCACAAACGAGCAATACATATTTGCGGGTTGTACATTGGGCCGATTTACACCATATAGAAATTGGGTTCTCGGGCTGTCAGGTTCAAAATTTCCTAAGCAAAGCAAAGGGATCTGTCTGACTCCCACTGCACATTTCATAATTCATGTGCAACACCAAGTCTGTGATTACTAGATCAATGTGTGTAGAAACGAGGCAAAAGTAAATATGTGCCTTTATAAAGTATGGACATGAGATTTTATAGATCGTGTATCGATATCACATTCCATACTTGCGGGTTCTTGGATGGGAGGGGTAAAAAAAATGCCTCTATTGTTCCGTGTTTTACAAATAGCACATACAGTTCCGCGATATACAAATTGACAAGCAGACTTGCCGAGTGGCTGAGAATTTATAGAGCATGTACAGTTTGTGCATCGCACATTGTCAAGTTGGCGGGGTTAGAAACGAGTCTCTATTGTTCGGTGCCCTACAAATTTCTTATGATGCATAGATCCCTTATTCCATACTTAGCCACTTATTTGGATCACGCACTTGCGAGCTGCGCACTATGCCTCTAATGTTCCGTGTCCTGCAAATAACAATTATAGTTGGCGATATACATATTGACAAATGGACTTGCGGGTTGACTGTCTCAAAATTGCAGTTCTGCTGGATGAAGGATGTGCAGCGTAGCAGCTTCTCGGCGCAAGAAAAAGAAAAAATAAAAATAAAAATAAATCATACGTGCAAACAAGTTTGACAAATTCAGAGAAAGTAAAGGAAAAATCTGTTTACTATGGAACACCGGCAGAAAAAGAATGCACCTTTGCATTGATTCGTGTACATCTCTGGGTAGGAGTTCTTTGTGCCTTCTAGTTTTCCTTTCTGTTTCTATCAACAAAAGTACAAAACAAAAGGGATATGAACATAAGCTCAGATGTCAAGAAAAAGACAACTACTATGTACATATACAAAAAAAAAATTTGAATAAGATGAATAGAGTCACAAATAGTTTTTTTGAAGATGTACCTTATTTTTTCTTTTTTTGCACAATGTATATTTTATAATTAGAGTAGAAGACCGTTTGTATGCTCACTAGAACGCTATGTGTAGAAATCAGGGATACATATATGCTTTGAAACATAGAAATATGAGTTTGCAATAAGTTTGATGTATATGTCATAATTCAAGTGCAATACCAATTTATCGTGATCAGACCAATATGTGTCTAAGACAAACATACTGTATTGAGAAATGGACACATTGGACCAGACATGGTCAATAAGTGCATTTTGCAGATGGGATGTGTTGTTTAGAAGAAATCACAGACTGTATTTGCACATGTAGTTTTGCAATTCTTTTATTCTGCCAATATTTTGTAGCATGTCAATATTGAAGTCTCCTACAAGTAAAATGGATCCGTTCAAACAGAAATGGTCCAATGCATTGGAAATAACATTTACTATGTTGGAGAATGCTGCATGGGGAGCAACGTACAGATTTAGTATTGCAACTTCTGTTCCATGGAATTTTTTTTTTGGCAAGCACCAGTTCAACATTCTTTTCTTCGATATGTATGTGGTCCAAAATTGATACATGTTTTTTCACCAGTATCATCACCCCATGTGTAATGTAACTTGATATACAATTGTGATTTGGGAATTGTTTGTTCTACATGCATAATGCCATGTGTGTTTCCTGCAAGCACATAATATCAGATTGCATTAAATCATAGTCATTCAGTATATCATCCATGTGTGCATTTAAGATGCGTGTGTTAAGTGAGAGAATTGATACAGATGAATTTGTTTGTATGGATTGGTAATCATAATGCAGTTTCCATTTTGCGGTGGTCCTGAGTAATTCCATCTCAATATCAACTTTCTGTTTCACTTTGAAGTTATCTTTTATCAGAGGACTTAGTACATACAAGGAGTCTATGCTTCTGACACGGGACAGTGCTGTGTATACATAGATCTATGGACTGTACGTGCACATGCAAGTTAAATCGGAAACTGTTTACGAATCTTTAGTCGACCTATCTTTGCTGATGTGGATACTGGCTTTGATATTCACAAAATAGGAGTCCAATCACTTGCAGTGTTTGAATCATACAGATAAGACAACTTGCTTGCTTATCGCTTGCCTATATGCGGTTCATGGAACTTAATCCAAATGACATCTACTTTTTCTGTCTTCGTATAGCCTTTCAGTATTCCATCTGCACCATTCACCAATCCATCCTGTGAATCATAGTTATAGGCATATATTTCAACTAGCATTTCTAATTTCAGTGCAAGGTGCAAAGGTAAAGTGACTGAATGTTCATGACGTGGGACATTTCCATGGTTGTCTTCTTCCAAGTCAATCGAATTGATGATGATATCATCGCCAGGCATGAGCGAAAACATGTGGCTATTATGCTTTGCAACATCCTTATTTCTGTAGAACAGGTAAGGGAACGTTGGATCTTTTGGTGCAGTCTGTAAGCACCTCAAATTGATATAGGTCAAGTCATCATATGTTTGGCTGTTTGTGCGCATTCTATTCAAAATTGCAATGAATGTTTCATCTGTCTGGCACATTGTAGTATGCAACTCAAAGCATTTAATATTGTCTCTCCAGAAGTCATGGGTCACTGTTTCCATGTTAACGATAGGTTGTTCAAATATCAAAGAATCTTGGATGGGCTGTGCCTGGTAAAGATCGCCACAGAAGATCATGTTAATGTTTCCAAAGTATTTGGTCTGCACATGTTTTATGCTTCTTAGCTGGCTGTCAATGGAATACAAGAACTGACTACCAATCAAATATGCTTCATCTATAAAGACAAGTTGGAGTTCCTCGTAAAGCTTAGATAATGTATCCAACATTTCCTTGCTAAGTGGAAGAAACTGTGACTTGTTAAAAGGCATTAACAATGTAGAGTGGACTGTTGTTCCACCAACATTGTATGCAACTTTTCTTGTGTATGCAACTATTAGGCCCTTTGGTTTCATAGGATCAGAGCAATTAATTGAATCATAGATTCGTATAAGCATTTGGAACAATGATTTAGCTGTGAATGTCTTGCCTGTTCCTGCTCCACCTGTAAGGAACACGTGCACATGACTGTTCATGTTCAACCGCTTTTTAAGGGCAATGTCCTTTACAATTATTTCTTGTTCACGATTCAATAAACGTCTTATTCTATGGTATTCATTATTTTCAATTAGGAAATGATGTTTTGTAACTTGAAAACCAAGGTTGATACGTTTTTCACTTTCAACCACTGGAGGACGAGGAAAATCTGCTTGTAAGTCATAGGACTCGGAAGGAGTTCTGGTTGTTTTTGGGTTTCTGAATGTGTCATCATGATCTCCAGGGTTTTCTAGGTCATTAAGTGCAACTTCTAGATCTCCCCATGTTGGATTAACATTGTATTAAATCTAGCTTCATTGATATGCACTATAGTCTCAAAGGAAACATACGCAACCTCCCATGTAGAGAAGTTATGTATTAATGTCTCTTCGTTTTCATGGAATAGAATGTACATCAACAATTTTTCTCTACAATAGTTTTCATAGTCACAATGTTTATTGTATTTGACAAACCGTATATCAGAGGGTTTATTTATTTATTTTTGATATGGGTGTACCATTTGTTTTGTAATGCGATATGAATTTTGCTAAGCAGATATGCCTAATAGGAGATGGACACTGGATGTAATAATCAATAATAGAGCGACATATGATGTCCTTTGAATTGTTAGGTTCTTGTTGCAGCAAAATCGGTGGTTTAAGCTTAAATGTGCATTTTTCAAGTGGAGATGTGTTTATGAAGACACATTTTCTTGAACTACAAGTGAGGGGCAAAGAAAAGGCAATGTAAACTGCTTGCTGAGCAGACATTTGTTGAAGATTAAGCAATGTATTTCCAAGGGTGCGTATCATTTGTATGGCATCAATATGAATTCTTTCATGTTCTTTGCGTATTTTTCTGAATGCAGATGTCATAGGTTTTTCAGTCTTCGTCATATACGAGGTGCAGTAGGATGCTGCAACATATGCATTCAACACGTACTGTGCATCTGTATTTGCTTTCCACATAACTGGCATGTCCTTGGAGAAACTGTTGTTCCAAATATGGGAGAGTTTTCGTTTAAGGAAAAGTGTTGGTTGCCTAAGCATTATTTGTATGGCTTGGATGTACTCATCTTCTGATAGATTTACCCGTGTCAAGAAGGCATCAAAGCTCATCATTTCATCAAATCCTCCTTGTTCTAGAAATGCAAACAAGGATTTAGATTTCTCAACAACAACACTGTCCTCTAAACTAATTGGCTCTATGATTCTTGTAGCTCTCATTGGCGAAACAGGAAAGTTGTATCTGCAATGCGAGATTTTTCGTTTTCTACAACTTCTTGTATGGTAATGTCTATGGACTTTCGTAAGGTCTGGTTCCAAATGATCTGTATTGAATGTTATGTATTTATCCACAAATTGTTCGATCTCTGAATTGTTATCAGCTCCATAGACCGGTGCACCCTCTATCCACAACAGTGCGTGGTCATGCTCATTTCCCCTATTATGAAATTCAGTCACAAAAAAGTAGTCCGATATTTTTCCGAAAAACGTTTCATCATGGCATATCAATTGTCTCAAAGCATTTATTCTATGGCTATAGTATCGAGTACATGTCACTGGGTATTTTCTTATGAGGTAGTCAATGTCATTATTTTCCAGTGTATCGATTTTTTTTTTACGTTTCCTGTTACTATGCAGGTCAGAAACGACAACCACCAATGGATCCTAGCAATGCTCTAGATTTTTAAATGTGATGAAAAATGTTGGCGGCCCCAATTGCCAGATCATTGCAATTTTATTTTATTTTATTTTTTATTTTTTATTTTGTTTTGTTGCAAATAGTCAGGAGAGGTGCGGATGTTCTTGAAATCTATGTATCCAATATCAGATTTCCAATTTTTTTCTAGGTTTACTTTGTACTTCACATCCTTGGCCAACAACTTTCTTCCTTGTAACTGGCCTTTTCTTATTCAGACCCACATGCAGGACAAAACTTGCTCTATTATTATGCGCATTGTTTTGAATTTTTTTTTTGTTATGTGACAGGAGAAGTAACCGCTTGAATGTAATAGCTCCCATCAGACTATTTTATGATAACTGAATTGTTCTGTAATATCAGTGCCACGTGGATCTCCGTAGAATAGTGTTGGAAAGTTCATTTCCTCAGCAAATTTGTCCTTGAATATTCCAAGTGGACGCTGCCCCTCGCCAGGTGTGATTTCAACAATTTTGTCTTTCAAGTCACGAATGCACTATGAATCAGTGAATCCATGGACCAATGTTTTAGCATGTGTTTCAGTCTCCGATTCATCACTTGTATCAGAATCACTAGGAGTTTCGAGAGTCTCTACAGAGTTGCCATGTTCTTCCGCGAGAACACTATTCCAGTTGGCATTTATACAAATGTTCTCTGCTTTGTACAGGGCCTTATAACATAATTCCTTTAATTCTTTCATAACAACATGCACACACACTTTTCCTGTCTGATACACATTTTTGTATTGCAAGCGTCTTTTCAGAGCCACAACGATTGTAATTGTATTGTTAATGAATTGTGGCAACGCTTTTTGCACAACATCTAGCTGAACAAGCACATTAATAATTGATCATGTTAAGCCCATATGGGGTCGCCTATAGCCCCAAGGTCTGATTTGAGCAAATGAAATTAACATAGAGACGAGTCTCTCCTCAAGTTTTGTAAGTGCACTTACATATGCTAGTGGTGTATTACATCTTATTCGGTCAGGGGTTGCAAACTGTGGAAGTTTTCCATTTTCAAGCGATCGTTTGCATGGAAGACAAACTTTCTCACTGGAAAATGGTTTATCGTGGGCTGTTAGCCAGAGGTATTCTTCTTGCAAATCAGGGGAGAAAGACATACTATTTTTTGAAAAATTGAATTGTTCACAAATTGCACATGCAATGGAAGGAGTGTCTTTCATTTGTTTCATGTAGGTCTGTCTTGCATTTTTTTTTCGCAGGGAAGTATGGGTAGAAACTGTTTTCTGTTTTTCATGTACACCACGAACTGCCACAGTTGCATGACCATTCTGAGATATGCAATCGCACATGTTTATGTTTTGTTCTACACGAACAAATTTCTTTACATTGTCATATGTGAGTTTCTCTCTAAAAGGAAGTGTAGAAATGTATTTTTTTCTCTCGTGCATGACATTTTTCAAGTTGTGGTAACTTACTCTACGTTTCTTGCCCAAGGGCGGGATGACCTGGTGGAAATTGGGATGAATTTCACTCTCACCCAGTTTCTCAGAAACTATTTTACATTTTTTTTTCAAGGCCTCTATTTGATTATCAGAAGTTGGACGAATTTGACGAATATTTTTTTTCAATTTGTGATAAATTACTCTATGTTTTTTGTTTAAGCCCTCTATGGCCTCATCACAACTGAAATGAATTCTACGCATGTTTTTTTTGTTCAAGCCCTATCTGCCCATATCGCAACTGGGAGGACTCTCGTTTTCACTAAAAATCATTCCATGCTTATGCAGATTCGATGCCGTTTGGGTGGCATGCACACTCAACCCTGAACTACCGATATCTCCAAGCAAAGGTTCATAATGGATATGTGCTGTATCTGTTTTCAACGACAGGATGTGAATTGTTCGATCGTAATTTGAATCGGTAACCCAGGAATGGACAGTGCCAGCTGGCGAGGTCGACCAAACCTGGATCTTCACCCTGAATACCATAGACAACCATTGCAAACATAATCTGCAACCCTCCATATTCCCTTCGTCATATGGAAGCACCATGTTCACAAGGTATTCCTGCCAACTTCCAACTGTCGACATATTTTCCACGAGATATGGGCAAAGGTGCTGATGCAAGCACCTAAAAGCCTGTTCACTGCTGCCTATAATCGCATTGCAGAAGGACTGTACAGTGTAAAGACGCAACGACTGAACATCGAACTTGACTGCTACCAAACAAGAAATTGCATTAAATAGACTATCTCCACAACTAGACACAACATTTGTTGCCAACTGTAAACCATAAAAATCTATGCCATCCAAAATCTATTTCCATTGCGATTGAAGGTCTTTGCAAATAACAGACAAGTAGATACGAGGACCTTCTATATTGCATATGGACATTTTTCTGTACAACAATGGTTCATAATGGCCACCGAGGGCATCGACATCATGGAATAAGATGCAATATGGATTGTCATATGCAGTTTTGTTGAATAGTAGATATCTTATTTTTCTTATCAATGACCATATGCCAACTGATATATTCAGCTAGTTAGACAACCATCGAATACAAAATGTATCTCCCCAAATTCCCCTCTGATTTGCAGGCAGAATTGGACATTCAAACAACCGCATCTTTGAAAAATACATAGCCACATCATGTATTCCATGCAACTGCTGAAGAAAATCAGATTCCAGTTCGTATTCATAGGACTGCAAAGCCTTAGCATCACCATTTTTAAAATAGGCCAATAAATATTCTATCAATCCATTGCGTAGCTTGGTCGACGAATACCAGAAATGCAAAAGAACCTGGAATGTATCGAAAAGGAAATCCCCAACAATATACGAGAATGCATCCAATCTAAAAAGTCCATTCCTATGCAAAACCACGTCAATGCTATCATGTACAATGGACTGTGTATCTTTTTCATACAACTCAACATCTATTACCTCTTTCATCTTTCTGTTTGCTAGATACTTTCAGTTTCTATCAAAACAGAGAAAAGCACAGACAAAGAATAAAAACTAGCAAAATAAAAAAGAAAAGCAAAATAGCACACCAATCCCCGTATGTATCTTTAAACCTTCTTCTTCTCAACTTGAGTCCCCCCTATTTCCCATAGTAGATGAGAAGAAAACAGACCGACACTGGAAACTGAACCAAACAGAAGAAAGACTGCAAAAAAATAAAACCATAACTTAATTGAGCAGAAATAAAATAGGCAGACACAATTTTCCGGCCCATAGAGTAGAATCATACACTGCGTATACACCCCGCCCAATGGTTCCCTCTTCTGATAGCTCCCAACTACTTTTCGTAAAGCCCTCTGCATTGCAATTTTCGGAAAAACTATGGATGCGACATCCACCATATGGAGACGCATTGTTTCCAGGAACATAAACTAAGAGCACAGATAAAAAAGGTTTGGAACAAAATATTGAAAATCACCAAGAACAATGAAACTTACCCGTCAACAAAGGATGAGAAGACCTCAGTGCCAAAAAAAATGCAAACCGCAACAACAGGTCCAACAACTTGCAAAGTTGAATAAAAACAAACCAGTGAACAACCACAAAGATCTCGAACTGCAAGTGCAGGACCTCAACTTTGCAAAGTTGAATCAAACAAGAACCAGAATCATGGAACGAAACAACGAACAAGGATGGAGCACAAGAGAAGGGATGTCGGGCATGAACAAAATTGTATTGCAAGACATTTGTACAATAAACATTTAAGACTAGCAGAGCTCTTAGGTAAACAATTAAGGCAATAAGGACCATCGAAGGGCATAGGCCTATGCAAGAATTTAAGAAAAGATGCAGCATGGTAGGACTGTTCTCTCGAAGCACACAACAATAAAGCAAAAATCAGACATAGCAATATCGTGGAGAATGTATTCAACCTAGTAGAAAATGCTAAGGGGAAACATTCGAACTAATGCTAGCATTAATCCACGTTCCACGAATGCATAACAAAATTTATGATTGAAAAAGACCATATACTGCCAAATACTTTGGAAATGCAAATATATTTTACATTGGGAATAACGAAGGCGAAAATAAGACCTCCAATCCGTTGTCCAATCAGATCTTGACAAACATGATACTTTTTATTATATAAAAATCGATATTTTCACTTCCCTTGTTCCAACAATAGACAATAGCGAAATATTTCTGGTCAACGCACAAGCTAATGCCAGGTCAACAATTTATCGATCGCTATAGTCCCTCTATGCCTATGACAGGGACTAATAATGGTAGGGCCGCCCTAATGACAAAACCCGCCTCCAAGACCTTTGATTCATGAATATGTGTATCTATTGTGCTTAAAAATAGTAGCGTTGATGAAATCGAGATGAGAAAGCAGAGTCTCTCTTGTAGCTAGGGTTCACCATTGTTCTCCATGCCTTTGTTGGAGGACTTGCACAAACCTAAGGTAGGGTGAGATTGTAACATCTTCATCAATAGATTTTCTATTTGTTTGTTAAGCCCCAATATTGGCTCATTACCCCTTAATTGGGGCATATTAGATTAGTAATGCTATTTTATTTATGTCGGCTTTAGGCCATTAGTTGTAATTTAGATTAGTAATGTTATTTTAATTATGTCGGCTTTAAGACATTATTTGTAATTATACCTCCTAGTCTCCTATATATACCAAGGGGACATTTTCATTTTGAATCATCTTGTACTTGAACATTTAAGTGGGGTAAAAGGAGGTTTCCCCCTCGAAGAGGCTTATTATTTGAAATTATATCTTTTTCAAGGCGTTGAGTACTTTTCTTGAGGTTTTTCTATGCTATATTGATGTTTGGTTCTTAACATATGGTATCAGAGCTCAAGGTCTTGGGGTTTCGCTGCTACATCTGAGACACCGTGGATTTTTTTCTATAACTTTTTTTCTACAACGTTTCAGAAGGAACCTCTTGGAGGGTATTTAGTAGACGGATCAAGGTATGTTGGGTTCAAAATTCAGCTCCTGAGGCCTTATACTTTCCTAGATACAGCCTGTACAAGATCGGGTTCTGGAATCATCCTAAAATTAGTCATTGTGGAATTTTCGCTATAAAAAATTTTCTGTAATGTTGCAGACCCTGTCCTCTGGAGGATATTTACAGAAATTAGTAAGGTACCTGTGGTAAAAAGTTCAGATTCTGGGTCATATTAAATTTGTAGATACACCTTGTGTAAGATAGGGTATCTGACTAGTCCTATTGACTAGCCTCAAGAAGGTGTTCCAGGTAAAACAAGAATAACTTCTTGCTAGAGTATCCAAATTGAGTGGGACTGGTTGCATTAGATCGTGGACAGTCTGCAGTATTTTGGGTGCGAGTTTCAGAATTTGATATCAATTATTTTGTGTGGGGCATTCTATGCAAGTGAGATCTCCTGGAAAGGCCAAAAATCAGCAAGTTGTGAGGAAGTTACCGTAAATTCCACTTGGCACATCCAATTTTGATCAGACCTGTGGCATTGCAAAGAAGAAATATCAGAGAACTACCTAAAAGAAGGTTTCATAGCCAGAAGGGCCGAAACTTGGGAGATAGAACAGAATAAATATTGTCTAGCAGAATCACCTCAAAATCAAAACTCAAAAGTGATATTTGGCCAACATGCCACCCAAAAAGGGACCTTCTACACCAAATAAGCCTCCAAAAAATCCTAATTGGACTCTTGATGAAGGTGAAGAAATGC
>ML779219.1:447079-500840 GCA_009831015.1 Picea engelmannii
CCTAGTCTCCTATATATACCAAGGAGACATTTTCATTTTGAATCATCTTGTACTTGAACATTTAAGTGGGGTAAAAGGAGGTTGCCCCCTCGAAGAGGCTTGTTATCTGAAATTATATCTTTTTCAAGGCGTTGAGTACTTTTCCTGAGGTTTTTCTATGCTATATTGATGTTTGGTTCTTAACATTGTTTTTGTAGATTGATGCCCAGTCTCATTAGAATTCAAGCCTAAGTCTTCTTGTTGTGGTTGAGCTATAACAATGGCAAAGAATCTACTTGCATAAATTGATCCCTTTAAAGTGTTGGTTAACAATATGAAGCCGACCAATGGAGCTCACCTAGTGCCGAATATATTTGTTAAAAGGATGGACATCGTTCCTCATTTAGATCTATTTGTTTCATCTTTGAGAAAAAATCCCATATATTCCATGAGTATGCCTTAGTGGGAAAGTTCACAAGCTTGTGGCCTAGTTCAAGATCTATAGAATCATGGGTAGCAAAATAATGGGCTCCCAAGCTCCAAGGATAGGTATTTTTGTTTGCTTTAGGATGAGGTTTTTTCATTTTTTAATTCCACAATAAGGAAGATTGAGACTTGATTTTCTGCTTAGGACCCTATCTGCTTATGTTTTGGGATGATACTACTATTAAAGAGATAGGGAACATGTTGGGTCGTTTTATTGATCGAGCAAAACCAAAAGGCAATTTATACTGACATGCTAGAATATGTGTGGAAGTGGATTTGGAAAAGGGCCTCCTAGAGACAATACAAATTAATATCGACAGATGGAACCATTTACAAGCCATAGATTATGAGCAGATTTCATTTGAATGTAATTCGTGTCACGAGTATGGACACTTCGCCAAGAAGTGTCCCAAGATCTAGGAAATCAACTCTTCCCCCCCAAAAAATATGAATACCATAAACAATCAAGAGCAAAATCCTTTCAAGTCGGTCTCAAATAAGAGAAAAAAGTAGCTCCCCAAGGTGATAGAATAATCAAAAGTAAATTTAAAAAATCTATCCATTATGAACACCAATAGATTTGAGGTCCTCAAAGTTACAGGGAATGTGGGTAAGGACAGTGCAAAGGCTCACGGGGGCATCACCTTGTTGACCGATATCTTATCACGTTCATTCATAAAGGGGTTTTTTAAATTGCAAAAAATAAACTCAATATATTGTAGGTAATGGAGGGGGGATGTGGGGTCTCAAGGGGTTTACAGGTATTAGGGGGTATAAAAAGGGGTATCTAGTGAAAATAGGGGTTTCTTTTATTGCAATGATGCATTGGGAGGGAGATTCAACAAAAGGATTTTGGGAGATATTTACCAATATCTAGTGAAATTAGGGGTATTCTTTAATATCCCATGAACGAAGGCACTGTGTCATAGGTTCAACTTTAATACCATCAGAGCCCAAATGTAACATACCCAGTACCCTTTGTCCACCATTGAGGTTACATGGTACCTCTAGATTTCACAAAATTTTCACTTTTGTACTATAATACCAATATTCTCTTGCCCTGCTACGAATTTATGAATGCACACAATCATTACAAGCAAGATTATGCAATTGTAATTAAACATTCACTATTACATATGCAGATTTATTATTTAAACATAACAATATTAAATTCATAAACATAACAAAACATAACAATATTAAATTCGCCATAAATAGAAATAAACCATAAACACTTATATAAGGAAATTAAATACCAACTGGTTGCAAGCGAAAGACATTCCACCCAACCATAGGCTCATTGTCACTTGCACTCTTTCTACATTAGGGCCATCCCCAAGCTGAGGCTATGGGTCCACAAGGATGAATTGGCCTATGGTTGGCTCTATTCCTCTCAAACAACCCAATTTCCTAGCCAACCACAATATATTAACTCCTACAATAATTCCAATCCACTAGATCTCTTTCCCCGCAACCTGCACAACCCAAAGATTGAGATCCCCTTCTCTGCCACATAGTCCATTGAGCTATCCCACTTCCCTCTAGGGCTCTAACACATGTTGGCCATAAAATATCTCTGATGGGGACTCCATGAATTCTCAATTGTAATGGAGTTTCCTTAGTGGAAATAATCTCTGATGCTTATGGGCACAATTTCCACTTAATTCTCATAACAACCATTTCTAGTAGTCTATTACAGTTCTGGTAGCAAAGATTCTCCCAACAACCTTAGGGAAGAATGATGGAAAAATATCCCCACATCAACCAAATTCAAGGTTTATATTTGCATGTTTTCAACTAACACATGGATTCCTAAGACCCTACATACTTCACTTGGTAATTCACTCCAAGGTAATAAAGGGTAATATATGGGCTAAAGGACTTATGATAAAGTGAGATAAAGGATTTGGGCTAAATAATAAAATATTATTATTTACTTTAGTTCCCCTTAAGCCCCTAAGCCCCATCTCATTCCTCTCTTGTGGAATCATATCCCCCCATGTTCTTGTCCTTCTCCATCTACTATCGGTGATGTGTTTTTATTAATAACCTTCAATGTACAATTTACATATTTACATCATTGTTAGGCTTTCTACCTTTCATTATTTACACATTTATACATTCCTAATTTGGGGATCAAAACTGGGGTATCACACTATAGATGGAGTAGTAGCATCCAAGGTCCCAACAAAAGTAGCAAACATTGCTTCAAAGGGAACAAACATGGATCCAATGCAAGAAATACCTCAGGAACCCAAAGGGATTCCAATGGAAACAAGTAAGGAAACTCATATGGAGCCAACTCCTTTGGATCCGTCGAAGAAGGAAGAAGAGGAGGAAGAGCGTGAATAAGAGGAAACAATGGAGGAATAAGAGGAAGCATAAAATGAATTAGAGGATGTCGAGACAAAAGAGGAGGATGTAGAGGCACAAGTCCATCCTATTAATCCCTCAATGCAACAAGCATGCCCATCTGATACTTTTGAATCACTATATTTCATTGATGCCCTGAGGAAAGGATCTCATCTCTCCTTAAGGGGAAGCAAATCAAGGTGGGATTAGAGAGAAATATAAGCTAATTCAAATATCTTCTTGGGTCATTAGTTAGCCCTAGAATTCTTGATTATGGGGGGGGCGCAAAAATATCCCAAATATTTAATTATGTATTGAAAATTTGTTTTGATTCTAGGCTAGTTCCATAGGATCTATACCTATAGGTGCCTCTTTGTTATCCTTCTCAAATAGACAGATCAACTCGGTCTTTAGCTAGTTATTTTGAATTTTGGACATTTTCTGAAAGTTAAGCTTCCAAAAATCCTTTTTATGATTGTATTGTGTGGCCGCAACAAATTTTTAATACAATTATATATATATATATATAATGATGACGATGGTTATTAATGTCCACAGAGACCAACTTTGGTCTACTGGACCTTAAGAAAAAAATGTAAGGAATTACTTGGTTTGCTGTAGAATTTTATTTCTGTGAAGAGAAGCATTCATAAAGCACCATAGCTTTGAAGAGTTGAGAGGTTATAAATACCAGTATTATAACAAATATTCTGAAATTGAGATTTAACGTGGGTGTATGTAGGACATTCTAAGAGAAATTGCTTTCATCTTCAACCCTCTTAGTGTCATAGAGATGACAAATTATTTCAACCCATGTAGTTTTAGGAATTATCCAATGCCTTGTTTCACTATGGAGCTCATGAGAGTTCATTCTTATTTTAACATTGTTGATTTTCTTCTTTACTCTATTTAAAACAAATAGACACTTTTGATCTTCTAGATTAGGGTTAGTCATCCCCTTATGGTATCTTAATTTTCTCTTATCTCTAATTCTTTATCACACCACAATTCTCCTTAAATTTAGATGCAATAATATTATTAATATTCTGTAGAGCAACCTCTTCCTCGATTCCCCAATGATTTAACCAAGACTTGACACCTTTATGCCAACCCCAATTGAGCCGTAAGTGGCTTTCACTAGAATTTGAGACAATCTTATGAATCCTTTTTTCTTCCATGTTGCTTATCTTGTTCTTGTACATTAGGCACCTAGTTATAGTCATGCTCTCAACGAGGGAAATAACCGCTTCTATGAGGAGGATAGGATAGGTTGCATTTCCTTTAATTTTAAGATCATAAGTTATAAAATGCTTATGAATTTGCTTGATCTTTCTCCATGATTCTTTAGAGATGTTGTAGCCCCAAACTTCACAACTATGTAAGATAACATGAGTGATGAGAGTCTTGAAGAGGAGTTTATTTTTATCCCATAGCCAAAGGTCCATTGATTTACACAAGACGAAAATAAGCTTTTCACCCTCCATTTATCCTTTCCTCAATTCTATAATTCGAGTTAAGCTTTTGATGTAGATTGATTTCACAATACTTGTATGAAGTCACTTCCTCCAACTTCTTATTGTCATACATGAAATTATCATAAGCGATATTTTTAGATTTGATTACCATAACCTTTGACTTGTCAGTGCTAATAGTCATGCCTATATTAGATAAAAAATCCTTGAGAATTATTAGTTGCTTGCTGAGACCATAGGGACACCTCGCCATAAGAACAATATCATTAGCATAAAGAAGGAATGTGATTATTCTAGCTAAATTTGTGTCCTACTTCTTCCAAAAACGCTCTAACTTGTCAATGTATATGCCAAAAAGGCTATGGGATACAAAACAACCATGCTTAATTCCAATATCAGAATTATTGTCTGCCCACTAGCCCTCAATATTTCTAAACTTGGTAATAACATTCTCATACGATCTTACACACAGTTCTCAACTCGAAAGGAAATTTTAACTCTTCTAATCTATTCCAAAGATTAGTTCTAAACACAGTGTTAATTAAAAAAAGTAAATTAACAAATATTTTAAAAAAATACTATAAAAAAGTATATGTCTTTCTTTCTTTTTTTTTAATTTTTTTTTTAACATTTTAAAATAAAACATAAAAAGAAAAGAAAAAAGGTAAATATCTTTTCTTTACCAACATTTTTTTTCCGATTGTGAAAAAACTAACTTCACTATTTTCTAACCTTTTGTTTTAAAGTTTAATTGTTTATTTTTAAATGTTTTAATTTTTATCGGTAGGGGTGAGTTGAATTTTGTATAATTTTTATAAATTTATTTCAAAATAAAATAAATGTTGAGATTAAATTTAAAAAATAATTAATACATTTTACTTGACAAAATTTTATAAAATTTTATAAAAAATTAAAAAATGTCGTTTTGTGAGTGTGCAATTTATATATGTTAAAAAATTTAACAAGAAAATAGTAAGTTCATTTGAAAAAGAAACCCAAAAATAAAAATGTTAAGACATTTTTGAAAATAATAGGTTCATTTGAAAAAAAAAAACCAAAAAATAAAAATGTTAAGACATTTTTGACATGTCATGAACTGTTCTCATTCGAATTTAGTGGGAAGTGGGAATCTTTGAAGATTCTTTAAAGGTTTTCGTTTATTTCGAAAAGTTCTCATCTATTTTACGACAATGTTACCAACCTGCATTAATTATTTATTCAAGTTTTGGAGATCCTTCCTCCATTTTTTCGAGTAAAGACTTATGGAGTTATTCCTACATCATTTTTTTTACTAAATAGTAATGGATAAGATTTTTATTAAAAAGATTTCAACGATGCCAAATAGCTAAAGTGAAATACACAAACTAAGTTGAGGCCACGAGTTCAAAATGATGAACTAATCCAAATTCTACCCTTAAGGCTTAATAATCCAAAAAATCCTATTATATATTTGAAAGTATATTTCGTTACAAATTGTTGAAGAAAACATACAACCCAAAAAACATAGAAAAACATATATAGCAAAAGAATAACTACATGCTAGGTCTTTGATGTTTTTTTTTTTTGGTACCTAATGCTTCTTTACAACTTTTTCTTATGAAGTCTTATTCTTTTGATCCTTGTAATTAGTAACTGAAAAAAAAAGATTGTATGTTGTAGTTCTAGTTTGGGGGAGAGTAGAAGATCCCTAGAGTCCCAAGAAGATTCGACTACTAGAGGATATTTTGCATGTGAAGTAGGGTTTATCACAACTGAGGGTGCCCAAATGAGCCACTACACATTCCATTAACTTTATCGTCGAATCAAGTTGAATAAAGGACTCCAAATTCTTACTACTTTGAGTACCTATAAAGACATCTACTTCTTTCTACCAGTTCCTCAACTCTACAACATCCTTGTATGTATTGTAAAACTATATCTTACTAAACTGTTTTTTTGGTTTTTCTATTTGAAGTATATTTGTCATTGTTCCCACATAATCCTCGCATTACTAATTCTGCATTTAGTGTCTCTAATGTCCTTCATATAGTGCTTGAGGCCTTTCCTAAATTCCTTCATCTGGCTTAGGATAAAACACCCTTTACAACAATGATAGTGCACCTTCGTCCCCCAGGCCGCTACAACCGATCCCAAGTATTCATTGCGTATCCCATCCCTAGTTTATGAGAGAGAGAATCCGAGTCATACATAGTTCCTTAACCCTGACCTCTCCTCTTCTGATTCTAGCTTCTTGCACCTCGATATTATTTCACTTTCGTAGGCCCTTATTTCTTCTATCTTACTCCTAAATGGCACTACACCCTTGGACACCTCTCTTATTCTTCATCCCATTCCTAAGTGACAAAAAAGTACAACCAAATGGGGTTATCAAGATCGTCGTCATCTCAAGAAGAGGTAAGAACAAAATCACATGACAAAACCATGATATCCTTTTAGATGGCTAAGTTACAAAACCATGATATCCTTTTAGATGGCTAAGTTAGATGGCTAGGGAGTTCATCATAGTTACCTCCTCTCTTATATACGTGGGTGGGCCAACAAAAAAAAACCAAAAAAAATCTAAATCAAAACACTACATCATTTTTCTCAAATTCATACATTTTTCATTAATATTTTATTAATATCTTTGTTCATAAAAACTGTATTTTCATTAATCTCTTCTTTTTGCATCCAGGTTTCCCTACTTATTTTAAGTTTCTACGTGAGCCAACTACTCGTCTTTGAAGGTGACATTATCATTTATTTATGTCATTGATATTTTCGTAATGCCATAAGGCAACACCTATTTCAGACTTCCTAAATGACTCACATTTTAGTATCTTAATTTTCATTATTTTAAATCCCGTTCCCTGGAAAGCTCACAAGGAATGCACTTGTTTTATAACTTATTTCCTTGAATTTCATGAAGAAAATCTTTAACATGTGTTCCTTTTCAAACTCATTTGATATATAAAGTCAAAGTCCTTAAAATCTTTTATGGAAAGTCTTGCATTGGCTTTGGAAAATTATCTTCTTACCTAATATACTAGATAAAAGGATAAATTACGATTAAGATTTCATTTATGTTAAAAGTTATTTTCCCCTTTATCTTTATCAAATTGAAGACATGTACTGTCCTTTCTTAAGCATTTGTGTAAATGTTTCATAATACATTATGCATATGATCTAGTTGATGCTTAAAGATTACATGGAACTTTATTTATAGTATTATTTTATATTCATTTTTGTTTCAAGATGAGCCCATATTTGAAGTGGTGTTTTCTAGTAGAATGTTATTATCAAAATGAAGACATGCCCGGTTTTTTTTTAAAGCAGTTGTCTAAATGTTTTAGAATAGATTTGGTTGATGCTTAAAACATGTAAGTTTATTTCCAGTATTATTTTATATTCATTTATGTTTTAAGATAAGTCTTTTTTTTGAAGTAGTGTTTTTGGGTAGACTATTATTGTTTAAAGATTAAAGAGGAGAACCACCTTAATAAAAACGAAGGAGGGTGCTCCCTAGTTATCACTTGGATTTCTCTCAAATTTAATTTTTTTCCAACTTAAGCTGGGAGAAAGACATTAATAATGTTAAGGGAGAGACACATGTGTAAGTTTATTTAGGAGGTGGAACACTTTCTTAGAGGCCTATCACAATTTTCCTCATTTTCAACTAAGAAGCTTCATCACCTTCAACATTGCTCATCTAAGTGGCTTATTTGATTTTTCTCTTTGATTTTATCTTTAACACTTAGGTTAAATAGCTTATCAAATGAAGTACAATGAATAAAGATTAGGTTATTTTATCTCCTTTGTTAATTTGACATTATCAATTGATTACTGTTGAGACCTGATCAAAGTACTCTAATTAACTTATAGCCATATATTGACATAAGCAAATCTAAACCCTAATTAATCTAGTGGCATTCTTCCATTTTTTAATCTCTCTCTTCTCACCCCAGGGATTCTTGATTTTTCTCTAAAATGTAGTTATGAAGCCACCGTCTCTTTCCTCTTTGTGGTTCTATGAATATGTTCTTTGACTACATTTTTGTGACTCACTAGGGAGGTCCCATCAACCCTTCCCTCTCTTGAATGAAGGCTCTCTCCTCCTATCTTCCTCCTCTCTTTCCCCTCAGACTATTGAGTCCTTTTACATTGCTTCTAGTTTTCTCCATCTCTCTTTCTCTTAAGAGTGTTTGAGATCTCAGATCTCGAATCCATTGAGATCTCTTGCCTAGATCCTTTATCCATATGAACATTTTCTTTCCTTAGAGGTTGTGTTTCTTTTCTTAACCTCACAACTTGGGTTCTCATTATGTCTTGTTTCTTCATTTTGTTCGACAACACATGTATTCCAACAGAGGATGAACACCTTCAGTAACCACTCACATAACCAGATCAAATATCAACACACCGATGTTTTGATGTGGTAAAACCCCTACGTGGAAACATCCACGACCCCAACCAACGTGACCACTTGGAGTAGTTTATTAATGCAAAATAAAAAGATACAAAAAGATTTTACAAGAGATTTTCTCACAATCAATCATCGACAAATGACCCCCCATGCTCTTTAAATAGAGATCATGGACCAATTAGGTGTTAAGCCACATATCAATGGCCGTTAAGACCGAGAAGAATATGAACCGTTGGATCACTCTATGTCGGGAACATATCATGACCGTTAGATTTCCTAACTACAAATGCATACTAAAGAAACACACTAAGAAACACACTTTTACCTAACGACACATTAGACCAAGTAGATCTTAACTAACTCCTAAGTGTCTAAATATCCTAACATCCCCCCTTAAGAACAAAATGGGATAGGATTGAAGGATTTACAATATTGCCACAATAGGAGAAGGAAGGAGGCATTAGAGCCTATCCCCCCTTGATGAAAACTTCATGAACTCCTAACATAGATCGAAGTTTGGAAAACTTCGCTTCTAAAAGAGACTTTGTGAAAATGTCTGCAAATTGATCTTCTGTAGGGAAAAAGAGCACTTCAATAACTTGATCATGAATGAGCTTTTTGATGAAGTGCATGTGTAGCTTGATGTGTTTGCTGCGCTGATGTTGATCTGGGTCTTTGGTGAGCTTGATGGCACTCTAATTGTTGCACCAAAGTCTGGTCAGATGCTACTGCTGGAATCCAAACTCTGAAAGGATCTGTCGAAGCCACAAGGCTTCCTGACTTGCATTTACCGCTGCTCGGTACTCTGCTTCTGCTGAAGAAATTGTAATATCCTATTGTTTCTTACACGCCCAAGTGACAGGTCCTGAACCAAGGATGAAAATATAACCTGCAGTAGACTTCCGATCATCAGGGTCGCTGACCCAATTTGAATCAGTGAAACCAACCAATAAAGGAGTTTCCCCTGAACTGTAATGTATCCCAAACTGAATTGTAACACAAACATAATGAAGTATACTTTTAGCTGCTTTCCAATGGCCTTAATGGGGTGTTTGCATATACCAGGCAACAAGACCAACAACAAAGTAAAAATCAGGACGGGTATGGGTCAAGTATAAGAGGCTACCAACTAACTAACGATACATGGTGGCATCAACTTCAAGAGAAGTACATGTGGCAGTAAGGTTGACTCCAAACTGGAAGGGAGAAGGAGCTAGTTTACAATCGTCCATGTGAAAGCGAGGAAGAAGGTCACAAGCATACTTAGACTGGGAAAGAAAAATTCCTTCATTGGTTTGCAAAACTTGGAGGCCAAAGAAATAGTGCAAAAAGCCTAAGTCTGCCATTTCAAATTTCTTCTTAAGATGGTTTTCACATGGTTTAAAAGTTTTGAGTCACTACCAGTAAGGATAAGTTCATCAACATAAAGGACAAGGATGATGAGATGGCTTCCTAATTTCTTGGTATAGACATTAGGATCATAATGAAATCTAGTGAATCTGATGTCAATAAGAAAGCTGTCCATTTTGGCATACCAAGCTCGAGGAGCTTGCTTAAGACCATAAAGAGATTTCTTAAGGAGACAAACAAGGCTAGAGTCATTCTGGACATAGCCAGGAGGTTGTTCCATGTAGATTTCTTCTTGCAAATATCCATGCAAGAAGGAGGATTTAACATCCATCTGATGGACCTCCCATTTATGTGAGGCAACAAGGGCAAGAACAAGGCAGATGGAATTCATTTTGGCTACAGGGGCAAAGGTTTCATTATAGTCAATTCCTTCAACTTAGGAAAATCCTTTGGAAACTAACCGAGCCTTGTGTCTTTCAACACTTCCATCTGATGCATACTTAGTTCTATAGACCCATTTACATTTCACAAGTTTTCTTCCTTTTGGAAGAGGTACAAGATCCCAAGTATTGTTTCCCATTAAAGAACGATACTCTTCATTCATTGCTGTATCCCAATCCGGATGACCTGAAGCTTCTGCAAATGTCTCTGGATCATGAGTCTATGAAACTTGAGCCAAAAGAGAAGAGGCTCACTGGAACTGTGAATGTGTTCGATGCTGATCTGAAGGATCACCGACAAGATCACCAACTGCTTCTCGTGTTGAACGGACCCATCTAGGAAGCAAAGGAGCTGGTGCTAGTTCAGGTTCAAAGGACTCATCTGGAGGAAGGTGAGCAGGCGGAGGTGGATTTTCATCCTCACTGTCATCATCTGAAGAAGAAACCAGATTAGGAACAAAAGAAGGCAAAAATGTTGAAGATGGCTCGTAGGCCAAAGAAGGCACAAATGCCAAAGATGGCGCGCAAGCCGAAGAAGGCACAATCACCGAATTAGGCTCACATACCAAGATATTTTCATCAAATTTAACATCTCTTCTAATAATAATTTCATTACAATGTGGTTGAAGAAGTCTATAACCTTTGACATCTTCAAAATAACCAACAAATATACACTTCTCACTTTTAGACTGCAATGCTTTCCTTTTCTCATCAGGAATGTGAGCCCATGCTATACTTCCAAATACACAGAAGTGAATTACATTTGGTTTTATTTTAGTCCAAGATTCTTTCGGTGTTATACTTTTAAGAGCCTTTGTGGGAGTGCGATTTACTATGTAATTTACACAGTTGATGGCTTCCACCTAATACTTTAGATTTAATCCCTTAGATTGGATCATACAATTAGCCATTTATTTTAATGTGCGGTTCTTTCTCTCAGCAACACCATTTTTTTGTGGTGTATATGGAACAATGTGTTGCATTTGGATGCCCTGTGTAGTGCAATAACTTGTAAAATTATTGTTCACATATTCGCCTCCATTATCTGTTCTTAACCTTTGAATTTGATGTCCAGATTTATTTTCTACAAGGGCCTTGTAGGCCAAAAACTTGTCAAAAACTTTGCTCTTAAGTTTTAAGAAGTAAACCCAAGTACGTCTAGAAAAGTCATCAATGAAAGTTAAGAAATACTTGCACCCATAAAAAGGAGTAGAAAGTGGACCACACAAATCACTGTGAACAAGTTGCAAAGGGTTCGAGGTGTGCCAAGAGGCACGTTTGTCAAAACTGTCCTGATGATGTTTGCTGAGAACACAACCGACACAAACATCATCTCTGCATGAAACATGAGGAAGACTAGTCACCATCTGTTGATTACATAGTTGCTGCAATGAGCGATAATTTAGGTGACCAAACCGCTCATGCCAAAGTTTGCTCAAGTCATCGCTATGAGCAACAAAAACTGATGAAAAAGATGATGACCCAAAGTTGTCAAACTTGTACAACCTGGTAATATCATCAACAATTCCAGTTGCAAGAACATGCTTAGGATCTTTTAGAACCTTGATTACAACTTGGTGAGTTGAAAACTCTACGGTTTTACCTTCACATGAATGAGTGATTTGATATACTGATAGAATGTTGCAAGAAAGACTTGGAACACATAATACATCATTGAAATGACCATTATCTACTTGAACTGTTCCAGAGCCCACAACACTAAGAGATCTATCATCACCAACAAATATTTTCTTGGTGTTACATTCACTTAGAGCATAAAATATGTCTTTATCCTTAGCCATATGATAAGATGCTACATAATCAATAAGCCACTCATAAGAATAAGAAGTAGAAGTTGTATTGAAGGAGAAACCAAAAGCAGAAAGTGCATGTATATGAGAAGAATAAGAAGAAGAAGTAGAATCAATACAGATGTTGTGCTTATTCATTGCTACTTCTAAAGATACCATCTTCTTGAAACATTTGGACTCATTATGACCATCTTTATCACAAAAGTTGCAATGCATTTTTTTTAAAAATCATAGTAGAACATTATATTATTGTAGTAAATATGATAAAAAAATGGTGACCCTGGTCTTCCAAAAGGAAACCAAACCAGGTATACACCTTACTACTTGTCCTTGATCATATGCCCAGAGGTTACTGGTTTGCCAAAACTGGAAACTAGAGTAGTCCTCCATTTTAAAGTTTGAGAGACATATCCACAAAAAAGAGAAAAAAATTAGCTATCTGATCAACTAAGTCGTGGGCATATTTGCCTGGATTTGTATGAGACTATCAAAGAATGCAACTACCTACATCACAACCCACTACATCCTAGGCATAACTGCCAGTACAGACAAAAGGAAACACAAACATAAAACTAAAAAGCGCTAGAGCACCTGGGAGTGGTTCGTCACCCCTCTCGCTTGGCCTTTGTTGTCCTCCTTTGGGGAGACTGTTCTGGTCCTTCGGATCTGAGCCGGTCCTCCTTGGCCATCTGCAGGTGTTATGTCCAGATGGTGGATGTATCTCAGGAACATATGGAATTGCATTACAAGCCTCTCTTTCTTACTTTGCTGGTTCTTCTCTACATCCACTAACAACTTGACGATGGTTTCTAACCTGCTGATTCGACGATGAATTTATTCCAGCAAGGGTTTAATATCCTGGTGGTCATCCTTGCGTGCCTCCTCCCAATCATAATTTACCTTACCTATCAGCATTTTGGTGACCCACGCTGTCTCCACCATTCTGTAATAGAGGGTCTCCCAGGGGCGGGTAGCCCCCAAATATTTTATCCAGTCTACCTCCTGGAGAATCCCCCCCCACTCCTTTCCACTCCTCTCCTCCTTGATCTCTTCCTCCCACTTATTCACTAATTCCTTCCCTTTCTACGAGACCGTCATCTGAAACGTGTTCGCTACATCTCTCACAACCTGATCAATTCTCGTCAAATGCCTCGATCTTTCCAATATCTCCTTCCATTGGGGACTTCTCTTTCTCTGGGTATGTTTCATGTGTGCCATGCCCCTATACCTACTCGACTCTCTACTATGTCCTTTCTCTTGTTTCCTCACTCTGCATCTCCTCTTAACCGACCTGGGCTTGAGACTATACCTTTCACCACTAGCTAAACCCTTCTGGCTGTAGCCCTGTCCGAAACTCTTCTTCTTATAACGCTCTCTCTTTTGAGTACCTGTACCTCCTACTAATTCTATCCCGAGGTGGTGAGCTTGACCCTCCTTATTAGCGGGTAAGGCATATTGGGCCATTATTCTAATATCACTTCCATGATGTTTGCTTATATCCCTGTTATCTCTGTATCGAGATGCTCTGGGTCCCGTACTTGTCCTGGGGGCCAATGACTGTCCCTTAATTACTGCCATCTCCAAACCCCTAATCTTGTCATGAATTTCCTGCCTGCTACTTGACCTCTCTCCTGCACTATCTTCTCTAACATTTCTGTTGGTCTGTACTTCCTTCAGTCTTCCCACTTGCTTCCTGTCTTGTTCCCACATGATAGCTGGGGGCCAAGTGTTTTGACCATCATATTCCTCCTGGGTTCTGCACTGGGTCGAACAGCCCCGCGTCATCCCCGATGTGACTATCGTCCCTGAAGCTGCCACCATGATCTCGTTCCGCCAAGTGGATGCAAAACGATTTGAGTTGACCCCTTAGGATTCTGGACCAAACCTCATCCATCACATATCCCTCACTGTTCATTCCTTCGTTGGCTAGCCTGTCAGCCAACGCATTAGCCGACCCGTGGATACATCTAAACTCTATCGTGTTCAAGGTTTGCAGGTGCTTCCTAATTCTTTGAAGGGAGTACACTAGACGCCAATTCCTTAACACCTCTCTGACCTTGGTTCCATACCGAAGTTTCTTCGTTGTGTTGACGACCAGTGTCGAATCTCCCTCTACGATGACAGTCACCATACCCTCTCTACTTAGAATTTTCAGGCCTAGTTCCATAGCTCCAAACTCCACCGCATTATTTATAGAGTTACCTATGCTCCCAACATACATGCATATGATGATCCCTCCACTATCTCTTATTACCCCGCTAGCTCTTGCCAATCCAGGATTGCCTTTCGACGCCTCGTCGAAATTCAATTTTATGAATCCCGTCGAAGGACAAACCTAGGTATTGACTCCTATCTGAATCTGTGGAGATCGGGCCACAGGTATGTTAGGGATCCATTCTTTCAAATGAAACAATTCCAGAATTCTTAGATCTTGGCCTGAGTTCTGGTTTTTGGAATTGTTAAGGTTAAAGCTCTGCACTGCTCTCTTATTTGGGTTATAATAATATCCTTTGTCCTAGATGTCGGTTGGCTTTCATTCCTAAAAATTCTCCTCTTTCATTATTTCCAAATCACCCATATTACCATCCTTGGTGTTATCCCCCAGTACATGTTAACCACCTAATTATCGCTATACCTCTCCTTCCAGTTTTTAATTGTGTCTCTGATATCAACCCTTACTCTATTTGACTGACGATAAATTATAGCCACCCAATCCCAGATCTCAGCTGTATAGTTGCACTCATCTAGGAAGTGATCAATCGTTTCTTCCTGGATCTCACATAGATGACATATTGAGGGTCCATTGAATCCTCTTTTAGTTAGGTTCTCCCAGGTCAAAATATTCTTGTGTAAGATTAACCATTTAAACACTTTAATCTTGGGCCATTGAAGGAAATTCTAGAGCTTCTCCCAGTGGGGTTCTAGATTTTCTTGGTCCTGTCCTGCTATATAGTGCTGAGATTCTCTTAGATTGAATTCCCCTCCATTTTTCCTTCCCCATCTTAATTGATCCTCCTCTTTCGAGACACAAATTTTCCTCTTTCCCAATTCCTCCTCAATCTTGTTTACCATCGAGCTTCCCTGAGCTCTGTTTTGTGGTTGTATGTTGTCCCAAATTCTCCATATGGCATTCTCCTCCCTCTGTTTCTAGTACTGATAGACTTTGATTTTCCCTTACCCAATCATCTCTTGATCGACGACCTCTCTGCCCTAGTTTTCCATTCGGGGTTCCTATTTCCAAGCATCCTCCTGGAATCTCTCTGTTCTCCCATTCCTAATTTCCCAAAAACTGTGACCTTGTATCCATTTTTTTATTTCTCCAGGCAAGATTCCAGATGGATGAACCTTCCCTTGTGCCCATGAACCTGATCATCTTTTGGTGGTTGACACCTGGGGCATATTTTTCTTTCCAAAGTTTAACCCATGGCACCGAGCTGTCTTTTACCCATCTCCACCACAGTTTTTCCCCATAGGCATCACTGGTTACTTGAGGGTATTGTATCCCAAGGCCCCCTTTGTTCTTTGGTTTGCACAATTTGTCCCATGCCATCAAAGCCCATTTATTTTTATCCTCAGATCTTCTCGAAAGGAAGTCTCTCTGGATTGCTTTGATTTTTTGTAAGATGATTTTGGGTCTGGAAGCACTGACATAAGATAGACAGGGATTGATTGTAGGATTTCTTTTGTTAGGATTAACCGACTTGCTAGGTTTAGAGTTCTGTAATTCCAATTTTTAACCCTCTCTTGCAGCTTGTTGATGACACCTTCCCACGTTGTATTCCTACAAGCCTTGTCCATTAGGGGCACCTCCAAATACTTCGTTGGGAGGGAGTGTTTTCCTCTTAAACCCAAAAATGTTGGCCAGGTTCCTTTGGACAACAAGATTTGTGTTGAAAAAGTAAATCATAGATTTAGAGTGGTTTATTTCAGCCCTAAAGGCTTCTCCAAACTCTGCTAAAATTCTTTTGTACGCCATTGCTTCCTTGACTGTGGGGATTCTGTGGAGCAAGGTATTGTCCACAAATTGTTGGTGTGTTGAGGTTGGGAAACTTTCTTCAAATGATTTTAGGCCTTTGATTTCTCCTTCGGCCGTTGTTTTCTTTATGCTTCTGTTAAGCCCTTCCATCATTAAAATAAACAGGAAAGGGGATAAAGGGTCCCCTTGTATTATACCCCTAGAGGGGTAGAACGGTTTAGCTGGAGCTCCTTTTACTAGAAGTGAGAAACTAATTGTAGAAACTAAGTTGATTAACCATTTAATCCAGTTTTGGTAAAACCCAAAGGCTTCCATCGTTTTTGCCATATAGTGCCAACTTATTTTTTCATAAGCTTTGGCCAAATCCAACTGGATTAACATCCCCAATTTCTTTTTACTTTTCAGGGTGTGTATTATTTCATGGGCTTGTATGATGTTATACAATATCTTCCTCCCCTCCATAAAGTCGACCTGTTCCTTTGAGATTAGAGTGGGGAGTAGGGGTTTTGATCTATTAGCTATTACTTTCGAAATTATATTATACACCACATTACATAGGGCTATCAGTCGATAGCGATCAAGAGTTCTGGCTTCATTTTATTTTGGGATCATACTGATCATCATGGAATTCAAGGATTTCAGGATTGAGGTTGAGCGTCTAGAGTCCTCCACTATACCATAAATATCATACTTAACCACATCCCATAAATCTTAAAAAAAATCCACTGTGAAACCATCTAGGCTTAGGGCCTTTCCATTTGGAATCTCCTGGATCACTTGGTCAACTTCTTCCTTTGATATGGGTTTGAAAAGGTTGACATTTTTCTCCTCCGTTACCAACTTAGGGATGTGCCTTACAATCCTCTAGATTGCTTCAGTTCGGTCCAGGTTGGGTGCTTTGGATATCTCCTAGAAATGTTTGACCATAGTGTTTTCAATGTCCTGGTGGCACTCTCTCTTTATCCCATCCTGATCCCAAATCTTAAAAAATTTGTTATGAGATATTCTCACTATAGTTTATCTGTGGAAGAACTTGGTATTTCTCTCCCCTTCCTTAAGCCACTAAACTTTGGACTTTTGTCTCCACAAGGTCTCTTCTTTCTTACATTTGGATTCCCAATCCTGGACTAATTGGTTCTCCTCTTTTTTGCTTTCCTCGGTGTATCCTTCTTGAATGCACTGCTCTTGAAGCCTTTCCATTCTTTCGTCTATCAATTTTTTAGCATGGTCTATGTTTCCAAAAAATTCTCTGTTCCACTTCTTGAGTTTCTCTTTTATGTGCTTGAGTTTTTTCTGAAGTCTAAACATCTTTGTCCCTTGTTCCTAGGTTTCCTCTTGACACCAAGATTTGATCTTCTCCTTGAAGGTTGGGTGGTCAGTCTAGAAGTTCTCGAATATGAAATTATTGTTCTTTGGTGTTGCCTGAAAATTTGCCTCCATTCGCACTGGCCAGTGGTCCGATCCCCCCCAGGGGAGGATGTCGCCTTCCAGAGCTAAACCTTGGAAGATTATAGATTTTGAGACTAGGAATCTGTCTAGCCTCGTAGCCACCTAGTGGTGTAAATTTATTTTATTGTTCCAGGTAAATTGTCCATTACTAGTCCTAATGTCCACTAGTTCCGCTCTATCTATGAAAGCTTTGAACTCTTCCGCATCTCTGTCTAATCTTCTATTGCCCCATTTTTTCTCATCTAGGGTAGCTATAATGTTGAAGTCGCTTGCTAGAATCCAATGAAGGTTACTATTCTGATCCCATAGGTTTTCTAGGTCTAGGAGCAATCTTCTTTTATCTTCCAACATCTGGGGTCCATATACATTGGTGCATATGACCTCCTATGTGCCCCCTATCACTTGCATTTTTACAGATAATGAGTGCCTAATGGCTTCTGCTGAGAGTATATTCACGGATTGTGGGTTCCACAGGGTGAGAATGCCTCCCACCGTGTTTTGACTATCTATAGTCAGAAAATTGTACCTAATCCAGTGCTTCTTACTTATTATTTCCATTATGTCCATATTGCATTTGGTATCTTGAATGAAGCATATATCTGGTTGTTCCATATTCACTCTATTTTTTAGGTTTCTTTGTTTTCTAGGGTTGTTCAGGCCCCTTATGTTCCAAGTTATAACCTTCATTTTAAACATGTGAGGGGGAGTTGGGAAAAATATTTATGATCTTACCTGAGTTTATCAGAAGCGCTCCTAATTCCTGTAGGGCTACACTGTTTGATTTCCTCCCTTTCTTGCATCTTGCCTATGTTGGTGAGTGTTGTGGCTGACCATCTCCTACTTTAATGCACAAGTTTCCTATTTTTCCATGCATGCGTTTGGTTCCTCTGGTTTTTTCTTCCTCCCTCAAAAGGAAGAGGTATTTGATGCGATACAATTGATTCGTTGGTATATTGTCGACTCCTTGCTTTTTCCATTGTTCCAGTATATTCGAGAGGTCTATCCCTTCCCTTTCCATGATATCTCTTAGGTCTAGGTCTTTTTGTCAAACCTCGCTTGGTGTCATTTACAAATTTCCATCTACCTCTTGCATTGGGGTATTTGTGTCTCTGTCTCATTCTACAGTTGTTCCCTTGTTGTGCCCATGATTTCCTTGAGGTTTTTGATTCTCTGTGGTCTTATTTTCTTCCTGTTCATTTGTCTCCCTTTCCTTTTTCCTTTTCTGTTCTTGCTCTTCCCCCTATTTTGGATTTCCCATCCTTTGAATCTAATCCTCGATTCTGAGTTTCTCATTGTGGGGGGTTTTCCTTGTCTCTTATTTCCTCTTCCTTTGTAGTTTGGCCTAACAAAACCATTCTCATCCTAATGTTGTTTTGATTTTTCTTGCTCCGATTTTTTGTTTAGCGAGCTCTCTTAGTAGGTGCCCATGTTCATGACACCTTATGCATCTAAATGAGATCTGTTCATAGTCTATTCTTCCTCATCCCTAAACTCCATACTTATTGCCTCTGGGATTTCCCCTGAGACATCCATATCTATACAAATTCTCGCATAGGATGTATACTTCCCTTTTAATGTTGCATTAGATTCCTTGACATATTTCACCATCTTGTTCCCTATGGCTTCGAAGGTGGACAACCACTAGTAATCCAGTAGGAGGGAGTATAACCTGAGCCAGACTGGGACACATTTAAAGGTCTCATTTTCTGGGGAGAAGTTTTCCTTCCAAGGTCGCATGTTTAATCCCATTGATGCATGGAAATACGCCCCCCCCTCAAAGATCTTATCTCTATCTTATAAATTCATGAAGACTGCTATAAAAAAACATTTTGATCCTAGGTGGAGGTCTACTTATCGACTCAGATTCCATTTATACTTTATCCATATACGTAGGGTATTTTCTGTAGGCCACATACCCATAAACTTGCATATCAGGGTGTGTGTCTTCATCTTGTCTTTGAAGAGTTTGGTATGGGGATCTTATAGAATAACCTTTGGGATTAACGATGATTTTGGTTTGCATGGGTTGTTCCCTCCTCCCTCACTTGGGTTTGTCAATTCTAATGTACTGCTTCGGGCCTCCTTGGTCTCCTCCACCACTCGTTCTTTTTTTCCTTGGTTGTCCTCATTATGTTGCTCTAGCCCCAAGACTGAGGTCCCTGTCAGAGGATCATTAAACCCTATGCCATGTGGAATTTTCCTTCCATCCACCACAACTTGCTTGTAGGAGGAAGTCCCACTCCCTCCCCCTCCGGTTATCATTATTCTTGTTGCCGAACCTGTAACCCTAGAACCAACCACTAGAATTTTCCGTCAGAGCTTGAAAAACAAGATCGATGGTCTAAATAATCCAAACAAAATCGCAAAAGTTGCAATGTCTGTTAGTCTTCTTATTTTTATATTTTTCTCCTTTGTCACCATTAGGAGTTGAAGCTGTCTAAGTGGGTTTGAGACCCTTATGTTGCTTGTTGTTGTAGTGAGGATGTTGCTTCTTGGGATTCTTGGGTTTATATTTCTTCTGGGTGACTAAGGCTTTGTTGGAGATACCTGCAATGCTGATCACTCTAAGTTGTACAAGCTTATCTTCCTCTCTAATCAAAGCAACACAAAACGATTCAAGAGTGGGTTTTTGATAAGATTTCCCTAGAGCCCCTCTCATGGCATAAAAGGTAGATACAAACACATAATATGTACTACTTAGCTTAGAAAGAATAATATAGATGCAACACTCTTCCTCCATCTTTATCTCACATTATTCACATAAAATTCTGAGTGTTTTAAACTTATATAGATAGTCTCCAATGCAAGAAAAATCACTTGGACTTAAATTCAGTACTTAATTTTCTAACTATTGTTCTCGAATAATATTGAGTTTACCAAACACTGATTCAATCTTTTCCCAAGCTTCATTGAGGTCATCAATTTCTTTAAGGTGGAACCTTAAATCATGAGAGATGGACATTCCGATTAGTCCACATGCTTCGTCACTCCTATTAGCCCATTTGAATTTATTATAATCATCAGTGGGTTCTTTTTCCTTTCCCAAGGTAATCTGGTACAAACCTTCTTAATAAATCCTCCATATGATATTTCCATTGGAAGTAGTTGGTGTTGGTAAGAAAAAGATTATTGGAAGAAGCCATATTAAATATGTAGATAATATGGATTCAAAACTAAAAATGATGATTAGGATGGAAAGATCTCGAAAAATTATGTGGTTTTAAAACAAACGACACTAAAAATGAACTTTGGATGTGAAAGTTATGCCATTTTTAAAAAGACAAAAACGATAACCAAATGACCACGTGGTGGTGTAAGTTTCTTTATGAAGTGACCCACTTTTATAAAAAGAAGTGGGGATCACTTTTACAATGATGTTACTTTATGGAAGAAAAGTCGCATGCAAAATAAATAACTCTAAAATAAAATATTAAAGCTACTTATAGTGATTCACTTTCATACTTGAATTGAAATACACTTTACAATTGAGCATGAACTTTTTCAAAAAATGTAACAAAAAGAGAGACTTGAACTCAAGACCTCTTACTTAATAAGACAACCTTTAATCAAATGGTCCATCAAAACATATTGTATTTTTTAGCAAGAGGATTGGGGTTGTTGTTGTTGAAGACGACTTTGGAGAGTGTGCAATTTTTTTTTTCACACAAGAATTTTTTTTCGCTTCTCGATGACAAGAAGGGTTAGATCTCGGTTAGCTTACCCGGAAAATGCACCTTTTCCTATTTGTTTATGATTTGCCGATATTGCACAGGGTGCGGGGAAAAGAGCATACATAGATCTAAAAGAGTAGCAACCCATAAACAAATAATATAAAACCAAAATAATTCTCTGCAAAAATTAAAAAATGGCGTATTCAGGCTTTATACCTCCGGATCTGACTAAAATGGCCGTATCTTGGGCAAAAATAAACCTTTTCGAGTGAAACGAAAAGTGTTGCTGACTTAAAAAAGCGCTCCAAATGTAATGGAACAATCCTCTCAGCCTAAAAATGTACATAAATGGCAGAAAATGGAGATGAGGCAACTCGGCTTCACGATCTTAATCAACAACAGGAGTGGCTCTTCAAACAAGATTTGATACCATGTTCGACAACATGGGTATTCCAATAGAGGACAAACACCTTCAGTAACCACTCACACAACTAGATCAAATATCAACACACCTATTTTTTGACGTGGTAAAACCTCTACGGGGAAACATCCATGACCCTAGCCAACACGACCACTTGGAGCAGTTTATTAATGCAAAAGAAAAATATTACAGAGATATTTTACAAGAGATTTTATCACAATCGATCATCAGAAAATGACCTCCATTCTCTTTAAATAGATATCATGGACCAATCAGGTGTTAAGTCACAGATCAATGGCCATTAAGATCAAGGAGAATATGAACCGTTAGATCACTCTATGTCAGGAACATATCGTGACCATCATATTTCCTAACTACAAATGCATACTAATGCATACTAAAGAAACACACTAAGAAACACACTTTTACCTAACGACACATTTCATCACCCCATGGCCTTATTTAAGCTAGTCTCTTCCTCCTTCCTTTTCCTAGGTTCAAAAGTCGTCTAGAATTGTGAGTTTCTATGCTTATTTCCATTCCAAATTTTCACCTTCTTAGGATGAGGATCTCACAAGATTAAAACATGATCATTGTTCTCTGGCTTATATATATATATATATATATATATATATATATCCTTTCAATGGATACAAGGACTCTATTCTCAATGTATCTTGCACACAACAACTAGCTAACAATGCCAATAATAAACAAGATTCTGATTTGGTTTCTTTATTTCCATCACTAAGCATGTACACAAGGATTGGCTATGCTCCTTTTCTTCAAGGCTTGAGTTATTTCAATTTTGTAATGCCAAGTGAAAAGTTCTCTACTCCTTGCTCTCTAGTAGGCATGTAATGATGGGTTTTCTAGTTGTCTTTGTAAGGCCAAAGAAATTACCCCTGATGGGAAAATAAATACACCTTGTCAAAGCTAGGACAAAACATCCATTGTGTTGGAATATGCTAATCAACAAACCCACTATTTATTATTTACAATGCAATTGATTGAAAACACCAAAATGTTTTTTCAAATGGATACTAGTTATATAGGCTACACTATTGTATTTCGTTCAATTAGATGACAATGACACTTTGAGTACTCTTATCCATCAAAATACTCATCTCTAGGGTGTCCTGACTGAAATCAAGGTAATGGAAAGATGGATGTGTTTTAATTTTGAACTATAGTAGTTGACTACCAAATAGTTACACACACACATACATTCTTAGACTTCCAACAATGCATACATAGCAATAAGGGATCATATACAAATAAATAGGCTCCATACAAACATATATATTAACCCAACAATATCAAAGAACACTCAATGTAATTGTTGTCTTTTATTTCCAATGAGTCAATCCTCTATGAGATAGCTTTTCCTTCCTTTAGAATTCTTCTCACTATAACTAGAAACTAAATATAATTCTAGCACTTATAATGCAGTTGAATCTCTCTCATGTATCCGATTCCAATGTATTGGATGGGCTAGTCGATTTGTCCAAATATTCCACACTCAAGGTATAATGCTCAAACAATAAAGAGGTAACTTTGATAGAGTATGTCTCTAGAGGTAACTTTGATAGAGTATGTCTCTAGAGTCAACATATTTCATTCCATCCCATTGTTCCTTTCACATAAGACAAAATAGGGACAATGAAAATACTTTTATAAGAGAGATGTCCCCTTGGATAAGGAAATTTCCCAATGTTTGTTGGAAAGAGAGAATTATTGCTGCCTAATATTTATTCAACAAATTAATTGCTAGTTATAGGTTAATTTAATAACCTAAAGGTTGTAATGAGAGCTTAGCTCAATGTACAACCATGTAGGAAGAAGTATGACCCATCCAATTATGCATATGACATATTGGAGGGGGGAGTATGGCCTCAATAACCATGTACTTGCTATGCTGGAGGATAAAGGAGTGTGGGGGGAGTGGACACAATGTTACAGTGGAAAAAATATGGTGCTAGAAAATGCTAATAGTCTAGGAAGACTGAGGCTATGTTGTTATTTGGAATTATATTTCCATTCTTCACATGCATAATTAGAAACTCCTCTTGGAAATTGTGATAGCTAGATTCTAATAGTCTTCGATCTTAATTCAACATGGAATGGATGGTGTCAATGCACTAGCTGTTGTAATTACCAAATCAAATGAAACTTTAAAGGGATGAAACTCAAGTAGGAGTTAATACTAACATAGCCACAATATTTTTATACATGAGAATTACATGGATATAAGCAAGGATTTATTTAACCTAGTGTATAGATCACTTGATTTGAGTAAGAAATAGATTGATTAAAATATGAATGCATGATGACTATTGGGATTTAAATTTCCATTGAATTAACTCATTTAAGAGTGTCAAACAACCATTATCTTATAACAACATTGAGTCACACATGCCATGAATTAAAATAAACGAATCGATCAAACCAATCAGAATAAAAATGCATAACAAGAAACATGGTTATAGGCACAACAATTCAAACACATCCTAATACATGGAGATTTTACCTTAGAAACCCAAATGGGAAAAACAACTTTGAATGGTATTTCAGTTCTCATTTTAAAAATATCTAATTACAATGCAACTCATGGATCTCTATTCATTCTCACCTCTCATGGCCAGTTAAAATCCCTTTGTGAATTCAATTACAAGAAAAAATATGTAGATTTTGGGGTGATGGGAAGACCAAGGAATTGAAATTTCATTTCCCATTCCTCTCTCTTTTTTCTCTCCTACTTTTTTTTCTTTTACAATTTGTTTCCATCTTTTTTTTTTTTTTTTTNCTTTTTTTTTTTTTTTTCTCCAGTCTCTAAAATTTCCATTGTCCTTTTTATTTTCTTAACCTCATTAATTTCTGAACTTCACTTAGGTACTAGGTATTATAACCATTTTCTTGTGTTCAGATCCATTTTGGATCACAAGTCCCCATTGAGAGGCTTTTTGGTCTCCAAAATATTAGAGTAAACCAATAAGGATCAATGTACCTTTTCTCTGCTTCTTTGGAAGATGGCTCTAACTATAGCTCTTGGATACATCTTTGACTTTGCCTCTGGCTCTAGCTCATGGATATGGATATTGACTTTGGTTCTAGATATGGATTTGGCTTTGATTGTTGGTTCACTTGTTTCCATAATGTAGAAGTCTTCTCATTGACTCTAAGCTCTAAGAAATCTTCAGATTCGAACACTTTAATCAAAATTCACTCCCATCTTTAGTGTGAAAGTCCATTTTGTTCTTAGACTTGGATATGGTCCATATTGACATCCAATGGAAGCCAAGTTTAATTTTTATCTTCTTTTATTTAGTGAGATCCTAATAAGCATATTCAATTATGCAACAAATACACAAGAGGAAGTGTGGATTACTCTCTTTTGCTAATATCAAGTCCTCCTTGACATGGAAACAATTATCCATTGTAACATTGATTGAATGAGAACCTATGTGTGTGATCACAACACCTTATCCCACCGAAATTGATTTCATATTCTTCCAAATGTATGGTTGTAGGTGTTTTCCTTATTGTTTGACATGGATTTCTAAGGAACCCCAAAGGTCACTAACCTCCATGCAATAATCTCCAACACATCTCCAAGAATGGATTTTTCTATTGCAATATCGAAAGAAGCAATCATATCATGGCTTCCCTTGATGATAACATGAACCTACTAGTTACATTATTAGTGATGTTGATCTTTTGTGCTGCTATAACTCCTTAAATAGCTTCTGATCCTTAGTCTAGAGTTGCAAGAAACTCTTTGTAACGTCCCTAGCCACCAACAGATCGGGCAACGTTACCAACACAACCTTAACTTAGCCTTTAAATCTCTGATACCAATTTGTAACATCCCCGACCATCAACCCCACTGTCGGGAAACACTACTGCGTGGAACATTCCCATAAATTTATATATAACATGCATATTAAATAAAATTAACTCATTTAACAGAGAGTTACTGCCATCATACATACTTAAACATAATTAACAATAAATATCATTGCAACGGAATACATGATAATATTATAAGCATCACATACATGTATTTTAATTGAAATTAAACACATAATGGTACTTATCTTTGAAACTGTAGTAACTCCACCAACTATGTGTAGACCTTCCACGAACCTCCCAGCCTTAGACCACGCTGCTCATCATGCTCAACAGTGGATCACCCCCAAGATGGGACTAAGCTCCAATGAAGGCAAGGGAATCCTAGACTAGGTTGAGGTTACATGAAAACTGCATAGTGCAACTAGAAGGTTTCTCTCCAGGACCTTCTTATGCCCACTGCTCATAGACTCTCATTCCCCACATGCTTGTTCCACCTGGGAGTATACACCTTCACAAGCATAGTCCATCGATGCTTGACCTCCCTATCCGGGTCTCGACAACAGGCCAGATCAGGAAGTCTCAGAGCTCCATAGCTGGTGCTGGAATCTCTTTGGGAGAAAACCACTTCCCAATAGACTCTCTCACCTGGAGAGAGATGCTCATAGGCCTGACAACCTGCCTCTTCTACCATGGGCCTGACAACCCGCTTCTTCAACACACTCCTCAACTTAGCTCCAGCCAGGTGAGGACAACAACAACGATTCAAAACTCATTCCCACAGGGATGAAAATAGAAACAATAGATGGGCATGGCACCACAGGTGGCAACAACCCACACTAAAACACGACATGAATAAGACGATTATCCAGGTGTCGGGTTCCTCAGAAGACATAGAATGACTCATGGATTACCAGTTTTAGGATGCGTGACTATGCAGAGGTCGAATAGGTTAGACGACGGATCAGTCCACGGGTTTTTCCCACTAGTTTTCAAGGTGCTCGACCATAGAACAAAACACAGAGGTTGATTCTCCTAGTTTCGGGTTCCGACTATGGATAGAATAATGCACATGATGAACCACTAACTCAGACGGAGGATGGAAGAATGAGTCACATGTTACTCATTCCAGGGTTCCTGGTGGATGTCACCGTTCACGGTTAGACAGTGGTTGGAGAATCGTCAGACTCCACATAATGAGCCCCCAACACGACTCAACTCATCAGCTTTTAATGCATGTGCCCAGGTTGAAACTTGTCTTCCTGGAGCTACATGCACTACATTTGCATTCGTTCCCATTTCCCAAGAACTTAGGAAAACACTCATCAATTGTCCACCTTAGCCTTTAGGAAATAATAATAAATTATTATCCCCTTTAGAGGTAAGCCCCCTAGCTTAGCCCCTAGGCCCACACACTTAGCCTCCTCCCTTACCCAACCTTGTGGAAGCTTAGTCCCCCATCAGTCTTTCTTCGTGGTTGGTCTGCACGCAACAATGTTTATATTTTATTAATGATCTGCATAATTACATATACAAAATCAGGCTCCTAGCCTTTAACACCTAGGCTCTCCAACCTAATAAACACATAATCCCACCAGCTTATATACACTTGGATCACCATCCTATAAACATAATTGCAATTCATAATTACAACAGGGACTCATCCTTGGGGATACTACAATCCCCTCCTCTTATTTTTGCACTGTCCTCAGTGTAACTCTTTACACAACATCAACAACATTTCCAAAATCTTCAAAAATATGTGGGTATTCTACTCACATAACATCTTCATGCTCCCATGTCGCATCCTCAGGACCGTACTAGGTCCACTAGACCTTTACAAGCCCTATGGATCGATTCCAGAGATGTTTTCTCTTCCAGTCCAATATGCGCACCAGATGCACTTGCAAGACGCCTTCTTGTTCTACCTGAATCACATTCCAATCAATAACTTGATTAACATCAGGTATATATTTCTTCAGCAATGAAACATGAAACACATTATGTGTAGTCATGGATGTAGGTAATGCAAGCATATATGCAATGTATATATATGTATATACATGCAATTCTAATAACATTATAACCTGTATACAAAATACACAACATACAATAAATAAAGAATTGTACTTATCTTTTGATTTGAGAAGACCTTCCACCCCTGAGCAGGGCTATGACTCCATCGAGGCAATGGCTTCCCAAGATAGCCACAATCCACAATCCATATCCACATGGTCTAGGCCAATGTGCCAAACCTCAACAACACTCCAACCAACGGTCTCTCATTCCCCACATGCCTGTCCCACCCCAGGAGTGTACACCTTCACTGTCACATAGTCCATAGGCTGCTACACCTCCCTTTCCTCAGGCTTCAACAAAAGGTCGTCTTAGGAAGTCTCAGAGCACCGTGGCTCCCGGAGTTCCAAATTCCCTCAAAGGTTTCCAATCAACAACTTCCCCGAGCTACTCTTTGTAGTCAACATTCTAACTTTAATCAACATCATTTCATCTGCATCACCCACATGCAATTATCATGAGAAACATAAAATAATTCATGTAGGAGCTCCAACTTAGTTCAAAAAGGAATTCAACTTTTTCCCCAAAACAAAAAATTCCATTTCATAATTCATCTTGGTTGTTTCAATATTATGAATGCAACCATCCTTGTGGCTTTCCACATGCACCAAACTACATACCATTTTTCCTGTAATGCTTCCTCTTGCATACAACCAACAAATTGTCAGTATTTGTTGTACATCATAATTCAATATGTACAACACCTTATGCAATGATCTTAGAATTTCCTGCACCTAGCAATTCAATCACAATTACCAAAGAACTTAACCAAATAGAATGACTCATCATTCTATGCATATGCATATTCATAATTAATAACAATAAGTTTATTATTTCAATTTTCTGAACATAAATTTTCTGTAGTCTCTATTCCCGTGACTACCTAGCTTGCAACTTTCCTGTTGCAATGTTTAACAATTCCTGAAATGTTCTTAACTTCATTAGTTAGCAACATTTCATCCATTAGTATAATTATTTCCATGCAATAATATATATGGATGTACTTACAAACACATTCAATCAATGCATTTAGTATACAATTCTATCACTTACTATGCATGAGTACAATTCTCAATGCATAATTAATTAGCGCACCTTGCATTGAATTACATAATTCTCTTTATCTCAGTGATGTATCTCACCATTCGTGAGTTGGAATTCTGGCCAATGTGTTGACATATTCTCCACACACTTCCTATTGTCTTCCCAATTAATTGGATGCCTTCCTTTTCGACCCGAACACTACACCAAGAATATAATTTTGTGTTGTTCATTAGTGTTAGCAAAAAGGTTGCAGCCTAAGTTTTATTTAAAAGTAGGAAGCTTTTAGTACTTGTGTGGCTCATAACCTTTCCATATCCAACCAGGTCTTGTTCTCATACATGACTAGCTTACTGGCATTTATTCCTATAACTAGTTCTTATCTTTAATTCTTTGGTTATTACCCCATAACCAAATTAACATGACATTCTACTATGTCAGTGTGTTCATTCAGAAGCTAAAAGGATTTGAATTAATATAGGCCTCTAGCCTTTACCACATCTAGTGGTATGCATTCAATAATATAATCATGTGATTTTATAAGATAACTCTGGCTGAGGAAATTCTTACCTAAATTTCCTTTTAGCAATTATGCAAAAAGAGTAATACAAACTCATACCTGCATGACTGCCATTAATAAATTTTATACTACCTGAAAGTCTGATGGCAGTGGAAGCTTTCATGCTTCTTTTATCAAACTTATAACCAACACTTCAGCTCTCTATTGCTTCACTCCTTATGCAACAACATCCCCAACAACACTTGCAAACATGTAGGCATTCTTTCCTCTGGCTGAACCAACAAGCCATAACATACTTGCTGCCACATAAATTGCAACAACTTCTTTCCCGTGTACAACTTTTCTTGCTGATCCCATAAGTCTTCAATTCTTCCTAGATTCCTAAGTCTTCTTGTGCTCTCATTGTAGTCACTGTACATGACTATTTTTGCCCTGAGCACTTTCGATGCAGTGCCCCTACTTCAACGGGGTCTGCTGATCTCCCGGTCAAAGGATCTTTCAATCTTCTGAGTCGAATTGACTCTTCGGGCTCGTGATTGAACCCAAAACAATTATACACAGGCCCCCTTTTCTCCTGTGTGCAGGTCCTGATAGACCCGCATGCTTATTCCCGCACACTTCCAAAACTCCAAGTTTAAGGCACTAGCCCCTTTTTTATTAGCCCTTTTTTTCATAAGATCATGGGCAATGACCTCACGTAAGTGTGTGATTGTGGGCGCGAGAAAGAGTGGTTTTAGACCAACCTGCTTTTCGCCCTGCAATTCACCTCTAGCTGCCACATATCACTTTGTTAAAACCGTGGTATAAATTGTGGCCTGCTCTCAGATTTTTAACATCCGAGCAAGTTCTGGCCCCACAATTCTTCCCAACCATTGATCTCTCGCTTTCGGCGATGATCCATGATCAGCGATTTCTATCTATCCTTTACTTGCCTCTAGCTAATTGTCTAATCAACGACCTTTTCTCCTTTCACGCATGATCTCAAGATCTCCGCGATTTGTCCACACGTAGCTCCCTTCCAAACCAACGACTATGATTGGTTCCGGCTGTCTGGCCCTCGGGAGTTTCAAATATCAACTATCTTCTTTTCCCCTATGGAAATCTTCTAGAGTGGAAGATCTAATGACACCTAGCCTCAACAATCGGATGGTTCTAATGAACTTTGACTCTTTTCGACCAAGACCAGATCAATGGTCCTTCGACCTCCTCCTCGATCAACGATCGAGATCTCCTTTGGGACTTCGACGCTTCCATCCTTTGCTTTTCTCTGGGGTGCTCCATCCCTGGAGTTCCAGATCTGGTGCCACACATCCACTTTCAGGTCAATGACCAAGATTTACTTCGACTCTTTCTCCTCCTCCTTGTCCACAAACTTTCGAAGTTGTGGATCTTACGCCATCTTTCCTCCTTGATGATGGATAGTCCCAAATCACTTCGGGACTTTCAAACTTTTATAAGTCCACTTCTCCTGCACACACTAGGGTTAAGTCTCTTGTGCTTACCTTTGGATCCACGGTTGCTGGTCCTTTGCACTCAGACCTAACGAATGGGATTCGTTCCTCTCCTCTGCGCTTCCTTTGTTCTGCTGGACACTAATCTAATGGTCCAAGATCCTGCCCAAAAACGATCTGACGACTGTTGTCACTCCTCCTCCTGAGATTTTGAATTCTTCCACCTTAGAATATTTGTCAGTTTTCAAAGGCTTCGGCCTTTGACCTTTCTCCTGCGAGTCCACCTCTTGGATCTCGTCTTCTCTCTCGTAACCATTATCTCTTCCAAGCTTTAGGACTTAGAATGAGTCCATCCCCCACACCCTCCTTGCGTTATCTCTTTTGAGATTTTTGATTTACGCAGTCTCCTAAGGGTCTCGACCCTTTTGTTTCCTTTCAAAAGAAAACTTTGTGCCCGCCTGACAACCTTCTGCTCAAAGCACACCTTGTTGAGCATTTTCTACAGAGTGTTCAACAGCTCTGTGAGTATCTTCCTCTGATACTCTTCTCACTGAACTCGATAAATAGTTCTCTCTGTGCACACTTTCACTCGCTCGATGCTCACCTGGAAGAGCCCTACAAATTTCTCAGTGACTCTTTCTCTCTCTGAACTCAACACAGAGTTCTTCCTGTGCACTCCTTGCACCACTGCTGATGAAGGTTCAACGATATCTCTCCTAAGCTTCTTTGAGGTTAAATTACCTTTGTCAACACACTCCTTGCGGACAATGTGCACTGCTTGCACTCGAAAACTCTAAGAAGAGAAACATTTGAAACTTATTCAATACTTCACTAGTTTACGCATTCAGACCAATCTGATTTAAGAAAACGTTTAGATTTCATTTTCTTTTCAAGCTCTTCTATGCTCTGTAATCATTTTTGTGCACTAGCTCCTTTCTCTCAGTCTCCAATCCATGTGATCACGGGCCATTACCAAGCGCTAGATCACTAGGTGCTTACTCTGGCCTTCAGCCTTCGACTTCAGGCACCACACAACAATCTCTCGGAGTTCCAGATTACCGAACTCACGAAGTAGGGCAGATCAACTGTCCACGTCTACTCAGCATCCGACAACTGATACTTACTATGGAACCTCAGGCATCTGAGTTCTGAAACTTTGAAGCTTCGGGACTTCGGAGGATTTCACATCCACACATCCGAACTGTTAATCTTCAAACATTCCCAATCACCTATGGTGACGTCATTACGTGACATCACTTAACATTTTCCAATTGCGGGGGCATGCAACGATGGTTTGGAGTAACCCGCCTTTCCTCCCGCAATTCTTCTGATGCTGACACATAACCCCTCGGTGAAACCGCAGTTTGGATTGTGGGACCGCCTTGGATAAATAATTTCTGTGCAACTTGGGTCCCCGTAATGCCTTCTGGCCGTTGATCTTGATGTATCATGATCAACGCCACTGTGGGTCCCCCGACCTTTAACTACATTACGTAACCTCAGTAATCACTAACCCTGCTCATAAAGGATGCCACGTGGTGGAATACTAGGGGCTGACTCGTGGCCCAATTAGATGGGTTTCACATGTCACGTTCCATATGACATTTAAAAATTCCACGGGTTCGGAACCCACTAACACGTGGCACACATCCCATGTGTCCATGTCACCTCCAGGTGACATCATCATGACTCACCACTTCGGCTCTTCGGGCTTTGGATCTTCGAACTTCTCTCTTATTTTTCATCAACTTCATCAAAGTCGCAAAGTCTGAAGGGATTCCAGGTTAACCCTTCAGCTCCTTCCCGAGATCTGACGGTCGTAAGGGATTTCCCTTCCTTCCGAACAGATCCTACGACGTAGAACATACTCTATTACTCTATGGATTTCCAAAGGAATTCATGGCTAACTGCCTCGTAACATTACTAGATCTGATGGTCGTGAAGGATTCTCCTTCTCTCTAATAGATCCTAAGGTCCACATTACTCTACGGTCCAACACCACTTCTGTCGTGGTTTTAGGACACCGTTACTCCTTATGAGCTTCGTAAAACGACCAAGGTAACCTATTGGCACTCAGGAACATTCCGAGGTTTGAAATTGGTCCTCTAGACACAATTTCCTCTTGAAACGTTGGGTCAAATGACCACTTATCCAGCCCATTTAGGCTCAATGTTTGAAACCATGGGTCTGAACTCAAATTTTGTCTACTTCAACAACAATTCTTTCCGAAATTTTTTCTTCATTTTCCACTAACATGGCCCATCTAGGCTCAGTGTTGAAAACCTTGGCTCTGATACCAATTTGTAACGTCCCCAACCACCAACAGGCCGGGAAACGTTACCAACACAACCTTAAATTAACCTTTAAATCTCTAATACCAATTTGTAACGTCCCCGACCATCAACCCCACTACCGGGCAACGCTACTATGCAGAACATTCCCATAAATTTATATATAACATGCATATTAAATCAAATTAACTCATTTAACATAGATTTATTGCCATCATAAAAGCTTAAACAAAATTAACAATAAATATCATTGCAACATAATACATGATAATATTACAAGCATCACAGACATGCATTTTAATTGAAATTAAGCACATAATGATACTTATCTTTGAAACTGTAGTAACTCCACAAACTACGTGCAAACATTCCATGAACCTCCCATCCTTAGACTACGCTGCTTATCACGCTCAGCAGTGGTACACCCCCAAGATGGGACTAAGATCCACCGAAGGCAAGTGAATCCTAGACTAGGCTGAGGTTACAGGAAAACTGCATAGTGCAACCGCAAGTATTCTCTCCAAGAGCCTTCTTACGCCCACTACTCACAGACTCTCATTCCCCACATACCCGTTCCACCTAGGAGTATACACCTTCACAAGCACAGTCCATTGGTGCTTCACCTCCCTCTTCGGGTCTCGACAACAGGCCAAATCAAGAATTATCAGAGCTCCGTAGATGGTGCTGGACTCTCTTTGGGAGAAAACCAGTTCCCAACAAACTCTCTCACCTGGAGAGAGATGCTCATAGGCCTGGCAACTTGCCTCTTCTACCACGGGCCTGGCAACCCACTTCTTCAGCACACTCCTCGACTCAGCTCCGGCTAGGTGAGGACAACAACAACGATTCAACACTCATTCCCACAAGGATAATAGTAACAACAACATATGGGCATGGCATCGTAGGCGACAAAATCCCACGCTAAAACACGACATGGCTAAGGAAATTACCTAGGTGTCGGGTTCCTCAGAAGACACATAACGACTCATGGATTACCAGTTTAAGGATGCGTGACTATGCAAAGGTCGAACATGTTAGACGACAGATTAGTCCACGGGTTTTTCCCACTGGTTTTCAAGGTGCACGACCAGAGAACAAAACACAGAGCTCGATTCTCCTGGTTACGGGTTCTGAATGTGGATAGAAGAATGAATAGGACGAACCGCTAACTTAGATGGACAATGGTAGAATGAATCACGAGTTACTCATTCCAGGGTTCTTGGTGGATGTCCCCGTTCACGGTTAGAAAGTGGTTGGAGAATTTCCAGACTCCACATAATGAACCCCCAACATGGCTCAACTCATCAACTTTTAATGCATGAACCCAAGTCGACACTTGTCTTCCTGGAGCTGCATGCACTACATTTTCATTCATTCCCCTTTCCCAGGAACTTAGGACAACACTCATCAATTGTCCACCTTAGCCTTTAGGAAAAATAGTAAGTTATTATCCCCTTTAGAGGTAATCCCCCTAGATTAGACTCTAGGCCAACACACTTAGCCTCCTCCCTTACCCAACCTTGTGGAATCTTATTCCTCCATCACTCTTTCTTCCTGGTCGGTCTGCACGCAACGATGTTTATATTTTATTAATGATCTGCATAATTACATATACAAAATCAGGCTCCTGGCCTTTAACACCTAGGCTCTCTGGCCTAATAAACACATAATCCCACCAACTTATATACACTTGGCTCACCAGCTTATAAACATAATTACAATTCATAATTACAATAGGGACTCATCCTTGGGGATACTACTCTCTTCATCCTCTTTACTCTTCACTCTCCACACTCTTCTCTTGGATATGCAATTTTTGGGGTGAATCTCTAGATGAATTCACTAGTGCTTTACTTCTTAATGTCCACTCAACATGTAGTGGTGTCAAAATTTCTTGGTATTGCATGGATTTCTTGACATCCCTTTTTTTTGTAAGTGTCCTTGAGTTTGTCATTGTATTGGGGAATCCTTTTTTCCATTCTTCCTCTAAATATGTCTTAGTTTTTGGCATGTGGCTTTCTTCTCTCAGTAGGATACCTCAAGATGGCCTTTATTTCCAAAGAATGAACATGCCTTAGAGTATCAACAACTGACAGCTCAATGGCCTTTCTTCTTGTAGTAGTGACAAACAAGGGATGCCTTGTTTGATGCAGGCCTCTTGGTTTTATTATTCTTGTTTTGGATAATTAGCTTCATACTTCTTCCAAGTGCTAGTGCAGACTAAGAGTTTTAGCTTCACTTATCATTACCTTTATGCAATCCCCCATAAGAAGGATGGAGTGGAAATGTGCTACTACTTTTATTCATTGTTTCTCTTTGTTTCAATGAGTAGAACAATTATACCATGTCTTTTTCCTTCACAAAAATGATCTTGGTGTTTGTGGTCTTTTCCTCTCTACCTTCAAAAACTAGGATTTCATGCTTAACACTTGGTTCACTGACAATGGGTCTTAGGATTCCTTGTCTTATCTTGCCTAACCCTTTTTCATTGTATCCCATCTACCTTAAAAAAATTTCAAACCAATGCCTCTTGTATGATTTTCAAATTCACCAAAATTCTTTTGAGAACTGTCTAAGGACGGTGAGTTTATTAGAGTTGTCTTGGTCATGGTGCTAGCTTCAGTAGTGGAAATAGAAGGTGACTTTACTTCCTTGGTCTCTTCAACATTTTTTTTTTCTTTTCTTTGGAAATACTTCTTCCTTCTATGCTAAATCTAGCTATAGCTAAGCCATGATTTGAGTGAGATTGTCCTCCTACCAACTATCCATTTGTATGACCTTCTCTCGCATTTTCACAAGCTACACTCTGCTCTAGTCCCAATATACCATGACATTTTCGAGGGAGTCTTGACTTCATAAAATTAATTCTTTAGCAATGGAAACACTCTTGCCAATGTCTCAAGGTTCTTATCCATCTCTGCAATCATCTGGTCTACATCCATACCTTCTCCTTTAATTGCTTGTTCACTCCTTGAAGATGAAAATTTATGGCTTGCATGTATTTCAACCTTTCTCTTTTTGTTTTACCCATGTCGAGTCTTCTTTCTCTTCGAAGTTCTGGAATTCGCATCATGGTTAAGGATTCAATGAATTTGATACCTTATGATCTGTAAACAAGGGACTTATGTTCCACTCGATTCACCAACATGGATACCTTGAGAAATTATAATCCAATCTCTATTTCTTTGTCTTATGTAGATATTTATGTCCTTTGAATGGCTACAAAACCTCTCTTCTTAGTGTAGCCTACACACAACAACCAACTAACAATGCCAATAATAAATAAGATTTTGAATTTGTTTGTCTATTGTTATCACTAGGCAAACACATAAGGATTGGCTATGCTTCTTTTCTTCAAGACTTGAATTCATTCGTGTTTGCAATGCCAAATACAAACTTATCTGCTCCTTGTTCTCCAACAAGAAAATAAGAATGGGTTTTCTTGTTGTCTTTGTAATTCCAAGACAATTACCCCTGGTGGGAAAATATATAGACCATGTCAAAGCTAAGACAAAACAACCTCTGTGTTGTAATATGCTAATAAAAAAGAACACTATTGATTAGTTACAAGGCAATTGATTGAAAAAAACAAAATATTGTTTCATATGGACTACCAATCAAATAGGTTACATTGCGTCTTTCATTCAATTAGATGACAAGGCCAAAATGAGTACTCTCATCCTTTGAAATGCATGTCTCTAAGGTCTCTTGACTGAAGGAAAGGTAATGGGAATATGGATTTGTTTTGGTTTCAAAGTGTTGTAGCATACACAACAATAAGGCATTGTGCAAACATCAATAGGTTCCACACAAACTTATATATTAACCCACCAATGTCAAAGCACAATCAACATAATTGGTGTCTTTTATTTCCAATGAGTCGATCCTCTGTGGGGTCACTCTTCCTTCCCTCAAAATTATTCTTACTATAGTTGGAAAATAAATGTAAGTGTATCATTTCTAATGAAATCAAATATCTCTTATGTAGTTGATTCCAATGTATTGGATGGATTAGTTGATTTTGTCTCCCATAGATTGTAGGTTACACAAATATTCTTTAGTCAAGGTATAATTCTCTAGCAATACAGAGGTAAATTTGAAAGAGTATGTCTCCAGCTCAACAATTTTCATTCCATCCCATCGTTCCTTTCACATAAGAAAATATAGGGACAATGTCAATGGTTTGATAGAAGAGAGGTCCCCTTGGCTAAGGAAATTGCCTGTCATTTGCCGAGAGAGAGAGTTAGTGTTTCTTGAGACCAATTCAACAAATTAATTGCTAGTTGTAGGTTAATTTAATAACATAAAGGATAGAATGAGAACTCACCTCAACATATAGCCACATAAGAAGAGGGACAACCCATCCAATGATGCATATGACCCGTCGAAGGGGGGAGTATAGACTCAATAACCATGTAGTTTCTATGAATAGGATAAATGGAGTGCACGAGGAGTGCACAACACAACCTTATAGTGGCACAACTTTGGTGTAGGTGAATTCCAATGGTTTAGGAATTCTCAGGCTATGTTGTTCTTTGGAATTATACTGTCGTTCTTCATATGAAAAATTAGAAAGTTCACTTGGAAATTGCAATAGCTAGATTCTCGTAGCCATTAATCTCAATTCAACATGGAATATAAGGCCTCAATGTGCTAGTTGTTTTAATTAACCAATCAAATGAAAGGGATGAAACTCAAGTAGGAATTAACAATTACATAGCCACAATATTGTTATACATGAGAATTATATGGATACAAGCAAGGATTTATTTAACCTAGTGTACAAATCCCTTGATTTGAGTAAGTAATAGATTGATTGAAATATGGAACTCATTATGATTGTTGGGATTTATCTTTCCATTGAATTAACTCATGTAATAATATTGGACAACTATTAGCTTCTAACAACAATGATTCATGCATGACATGAATTAAAATACCCAGTTAATTCAATATAATAGTGAATCGATCAAGCCACTTGGAATAAAAATGCACATCAAGCAACATGGTTATAGACACAACAATTAAAACACCATAAAACACATATATTTTACCTTGGAAACCTAAATGGGAAAACTAGCTTAAAATAGTTGATTAGTTCTCATTTTGAAAAACTTTAATTACAATGCATTTCATGGTTATTTGTGCATCCTCACCTCTCTTGGCCAAAAAAAATCCTTTGTGAATTCAATTACAAGAAGAAATAGGTAGAGTTGGGGTTAATGGGAAGGATAAGGGACTGAACTTTGATTTTCCATTCCTCTCTATTTTTTCTCTTCTACTTCTTTTTCTTTTACATTTAATTTAAAAAAAAAATTCTCTCTTTTGTTTTCTTTAGTCTTTAAAATTTGCATTGTCCTATTTATTTTCTCACCTTCATTAATCGTCGAATTCCACTTTGGTACCGAGTCTTAAAACTATTCATTAATCGTCGAATTTCATATTTTATTTTCAACTTTCATTGTCTTCTTGATTAAGTAATTTCCATCCCTTACCATTCATGCTGATTTGAAATATTTAATGGCTTAAATTTTTAAGTGATTTAACATATAATTGGAAGATAAGAGAGTAGATTTTCTGCCATAACAGATGTTGTAATAAAATTATTTTCAAATATGGTATATGCTTGGAAAATTGTGCCTTGAGGGATGGAACTTGTTGTCATATGTTTGGTGTATTTTCTCTTGGGATGCCTAGTTTGTTGGGTTGAATTGAGATGAACTATTGTTTGTTGTTTGATGTCGTAAATCAATATTTCAAATAATTCATGTTATCCCCATTTCCTAGGGATAACTAAGGAGATGATGTCTTGAATCCCTTAGGTTACAGACATGGAGTACCAAGAGAGAGATGGATGACAAAATCCACTTGCACAGACAGAGGCCCACCTCACCACCACGGATCTCAGATTCATTATGATGGTATCCACCGCACCAGCTTGCTTCCGGAAGACATTGGGTCTTTCTCCATGAGGTATAAGCCAGGTATTATGGTGAGTGTCATTTCAATACTTGAGGCATTTAAGTTACGTTGCATTTAAAGCTGCTTTTGATTATGTAACGTCTTCTTGGAAGTTATGCTCTTTTCCCTTTTTCACCTTGGTGGTTTACATTACGCCCTAGTAAGTGGTCACCCTTAGGGATATGTTTGCTACTGGGAGGTCCCCTTGACAAGTCATTGTGCCAATCTTGATCATACTTATCATTTCCACACTTCATCCCCTCTCATACTTATCTTTTGGGATTTTCAAGTGTACTGACCCAAGAAGGGATTGTTCCTCATTTCATGGGGAAGGGGCTGAAGGACCAGAGGCTTGTAGCTACAAAAGATAAAATCCAACCATGAACCTTCTAGATGCTCACCCAGGGATCCCGAGGAAAATGAAATTTCCCTCATAAGAAACTGATGGGACCCGTGAAAAATAACAAATGCAAAAATTCCAACCAAGGTAGAGCGTGTGTGGGAAATGTTTTTCATGCTTAGGTAGAAGTCCCACACATTATGTTTAACTTGGGGAAGCATAATGTGACTAGAGTAGAGTCAAGGTGGGAATTTTTTTTCATGCTTATTTCACTTTGTCAACCCTCCCATACCTAAACTTGGTAAGTTTCATAGGTTCTTTGAGCACTTGTTTAATTTGATGAGGTGGTTTTTGATGCGCATGATTAGGTGAATATTTATTGATTTGATTTACTTATCATGATATGTTTGACTTGATATCCTGGGAGGGTGTATTCATCATCTTTGCAAGACCTTTCTTGGTGGATTGTTTTGGAAGAACAATCCTAGATTGGGGTTCCTTAGGGGCATGAAGCCCACATGATGGATACCATGAACCACATACCAAACGATGATGATAGCCTTTGGAGGCTTGAGAGACACCATTGGATGACCTCACCTAGCCTCTGCAAGACCAACATTTGGCCTTTGGAGGTCAAGACGTCACATTTAGAGGGCTTGACGCCACCTTAGGATTAGGGTTTGGTGTGGTCGTGTGTTTGAATTGAAACTTGGCACATTTTGGATGGAGAGAGGCCTTGGATTGATGTATGCGACCCTAGTGCATGAGAGGGAGGCCTTTGGAGGCCCAAATTTTCATCTCCAAGCTCAATGATTTTTTAAAAGTGCCAAAAATGTTGCCCTAAAGGGGTCACATCATGCTTCTTTTAGGGTTTTCTTATGTGCAAAATCAAATTTAAAATTTTAAAGGGGAAAAGTAAGGGTTTTTGAACCCTTACTTTGTGGTTTACCCTAAATTTAAGTGGACAAACAATTTTAGGAGGATTTGTATAAATAAGAATCATTTCATTTCATTTTCATCATAGCTCTCCCATTTGGAGAAGACTCCTTGGATGAAATTTGCGCCCTTTTTGGACAATTTTACTTGTCTCTCTTGGATACTTTCTCTTGTGATGGTTTATCTTGGCTATTGTTGGGTTGTTATATTATTTGCGGTGAAATTCGAGTCAAGGTAGATCAAGAGACAATTGATGGTCGAGGTAGATCGAGTGACGGTCGAAGTCGAGGTGGATTGACAACAAGTCAAAGGTCGATGAAGTCAACCGAGAAAATTCGAAGTCGAATATATCGACGAAAAAGTCAACCGAAAAGAAGTCGAAGTGTGGGTGTGAGATGACTTACTAGAGATCGAATGAAGGCCGACTGGTAACTCAACTGTAACATAATCCCAAGATTTGAGGGATTTGTAGCCAATGATATGCATGGATATGTAACCATTTTTGGGTGCCAATCTTTAGGGTTTTTCCTGTTGTAAAAACTATAAAGAGGCGTGCTGTAAGGCCGTAAAGGATAATGCAAGAATTCAAAATTATTTAATGCTAATGCATGGTAAATCGTAGGTTGTTAGTCATGTATATGTAAGCCGAATTGGCTAGAGGGTTGTTCTTGTGCAGGCAAGAGGGTATGATGTCGATTGTGTCTTAGGTGTGGACCAAGGTTAGGCATGCAACCTTTTATTCTGATTGAATACGACAACAAGAGATAAGAACGCTCAAAGGAATGTTGGTTTCTCCTGGTTAAGAGTTCCAGGGTAAAATCTTGGTGTACTATGTGATTGCTTGTTTAATTTACGTTCTTGATTAAATTCTTCTTCTCTTCTGCTAGGATTAGTGTGGAAGTGCCTTGCATTTACTGACATGTGGTATCAGAGCTTAGGTTTTCCCTGACAAGTGATTTTTCAGAGTGGTGTAATTCTTTGGTGAGTATTTCAGATCTTGATTTGCCAATCTTAAATCTAAGGACTAAACCCTAGGTACAATAAGATTTGTAAGTCATAAATTGTGTTAAATATTGTGGTAACGAATGACAAGCAGTTCTAGAATAGATATAGAAAAATTCAATGGCCATAATTTTGAGCTTTGGAAGCTTAAAATGGAAGATCTTCTTGTGGATTGAGAAAAATGGACAACGGTCTGTCCAGGTACCCAACCAACATACATGTTGATGGAAGAATGGGAGAAACTCGAAAGAAGAGAAAGAAGTACGATTCGACTTTATCTTCCATATTCGGTGCTACTGAATGTCTCAAGTTAAGATTTGGCCAAGAAACTGTGGGACAATCTAGGAAGCTTATACCAGTCGAAATCTCGAGTAAATAAGTTGTTTCCCAGAAAGAAACTGTATCTTCTGATGACAAGCAATGGTAGTTCGTTGACTGAGAATTTAAATTCATTTAATACCATGTTAATCTAGTTATCATCCATGGATATTAAGATCACTTATGAGGAGAAATGTATCAGCCTATGATGTTCTTTTCCAAACTCTTGGGATTACTTAGTCATGGCTATTGAGAGTAATACAACCACACTAGCGCTAGAGGACATGGTTTCTTCTCTGTTGTCGGAATAAATGAGAAGGAAGAACATGGAAGGATTGACCAAAGACGCTCTGGTAGTGAGAGGTCAACTGATAGACAGAGATAAAGGAATATTCTTCAGTAGAAAGTTCAAGTCGAATGTTAGATCTAAATCCTCGGTTCAGTCAATGTGAAGATGCTGGAAATGTAGTAAAGTTGGGCATTACAAAAAGGATTGTACGTCGAAGGCAACAAAAGTCAGTGCTGGATCTGAAGAGAAGCAATCGACCGAGAGAAAGAAAACCTCGTGCAAAGGAGGTGATGTGTACCTGGCATCGACCAGTACACAATCAGATCAATATGTTTGGTTGATCGACTCAGGAGTATCCTTTCATATGAAACCACATAAAGAATGGTTTTGTGAATATGAACAATATGATGGGGGTGATGTGTTCTTGGGGGACAAATCGAAAACCAGAATTATTGGACGAGGAAGAGTCCGACTGACACTACAAGATGGGAGGAAAAGAACCCTTCCATGTGTGCTACACATTCTAGGTTTGGAAAGAAACTTGATATCTGTCAACAAGATAAGTGTTGCAGGTGTGCATATTCTATTTCAAAAGGATTCGTTCAAGATGGTAAGAGGTGCGATGGTATTAATGAGAGTAGTTCAGATTGGTACCCTGTACAAGATGTTAGGGATTGTTGACTCGATTAGATGCAACAACATTGTTTCTCCTGAAATCGACTCGACTGTGACTCGACCCAACTTGATGTCGACACAACTCGACTCGAATCGAGCCAAGTTGGTTCAAACTAACTTGACAAGACATGATGAGATCGACCCGACCAAGTTATTGCATGAGAGGATGGGACACATTGGAGAAAAATGACTCGAGCTATGCAAATAAAATGTATGGTCGAAGGTTTTCCTGAATGTGGTTTAGAAGTTGAATTTTGTGAACATTGTAGATATGGAAAACAAAGTCGGGTGAGGTTCCCATCTAGAGCGATAAGGGAAAATGGGATTCTAGAACTGGTGCATAGTGATGTGTTTGGCCTGGTTACAATGACTTCACTTGGTGGATCCCTGTATTATGTCTCCTTTATAGATGATTTTTCCAGGAAGACATGGGCATATTTCCCGAGGAAGAAATAAAAGGTTTTCGAGAGATTTAAGGAGTTTAAATCTCTTGTGGAAAACCAAATAAAGAGTGCCGAGGACCAACAATGTGTTGGGTATGTGTTATATTATTTGCATGACTAACCCTAGTGTCACATTTTTTGCCTCATTTTTCACGTGACCTCGATTTTTATGTCCATTGTTGGGTAGTTTTTCGGCACATGGTTTTTTGTCGATGGTTTTCTATTTCTGTTTAAGGAATTAGGGTTGTTGACTAATCTGGGTTATTGGGTTAGGGTTTTGGATGCCCCTGGATCCTATATACATATTTTATTGTAAACAATGTATCATAGTGAATGAATATAGAATATGATGGTTTTTCCAGTTTGAGTTTCCAGGGGAAAAATCTCTGTGTAATGTGTGTATTTGCCATTGTATATTTTATGTTCTTTTACTGAAAATCTGTTTGCAGTAAATATTGTACAATGTTAAAATCTACACAATGGTGGTGAATTCTATGGAAAGGTATTTGATCAGTTCTGTAAGCAGTGTGGCATAGAACGCAAAAATACCACACCATATACCCCACAACAAAATGGAATTTCCAAGAGAATAAACATAACATTGATGGATAAGGCAAGGAACATACTCAGTGGTGCTGGGCTCGCACAAGAATTCTGGGCAGAAGAAGTCGATATTGCAAGATATCTGGTGAATATGTCTCCTTCGTTGACACTAGTTGACACAATTACAAATGAGGTATGGTTTGGTAAGAATCCTTCGGTGGCACATCTCAAAGTATTTGGCTATGATGCATTTATGCACGTTCCCAAGGAAAAGAGGAGCAAGCTGGAAAAGAAGGAAGTCAAATGTATTTTCATCAGATATAAAGAAGGGATGAAAGCATATAAGCTCTAGGATACTGCATCCAGGAGAACAATGTACAATCAATATGTGGTCTTCAGGGAAGTCAGAGTTAAATCTAAGCTTGAGGAATTTGTTCAAACCAAGAATAATCTTGATACGGTGTGGTTTGAACTGAGGAATGAAGAATATGATTCAGATGAGTTGACTAAATCTGAGGAAGAGGTGAAGCAACTGACTTCGGTGGTAAGGAGGTCAGAGAGAGTAAAGAGAACAATTGATATGTATAGTCTGTTTGACTTCCATTCCACATTCATGCTAACTACCATCAAGGATGAGCCCAAGTTGATCGATGAGGCGATCGACTCGGGAGAGAGTAAACTCTGGAAGGACACGATGTTCGAAGAGATGGAATCCTTGTACAAGAATGAGACATGGGATCTAGTCAAGTTACCTAGTGGAAGAAATCTTGTTGGTAGCAAGTGGGTGTTCAAGAAGAAGATGAATGCCGCATGTCAAGTCGAGAAGTTCAAAGCTCGACTGGTAGTGAAAGGTTATTCCCAAGTCGAGGGAGTTGACTTCGATGAGATTTTTTCCCCTGTTGCAAAACTAACTTCCATTAGAGTACTAATGTATTTGGTTGCAACATTCGATCTGAAGATAGAACAGATGGATGTGAAGATAATGTTCCTACATGGGGACCTGGAAGAAGAAATCTACATGAAACAATGTGAAGGATAATAGTAAAGGGTAAGCAAGAGTTGGTGTGAAAACTCAAAAGATCCCTTTATGGTCTAAAGCAATCACCAAGGATGCGGTACTAGAAGTTTGACACTTACATCCTTAGTTTGGGATTTGTGAGAAACAAGGTTGATCACTGCATATATTCCAAGGAAGAAGTTGGTGGTTTCATTTATGTAACTTTGTATGTCGATGACATGTTGTTGATTGGAAACAACACGGACACAAGAAATGAGGTGAATAAGAAACCATCCTCCAAGTTAGACATGAAGGATATCGGTGCAACTAATTTCATTCTGGAAATGGAAATTAAGAAAGTCCGAGCTGCTAGAAATCTTTGGTTGAATTAGATGAACTATATTGAAACAATTCTGAAACAGTTCAATATGAAGGATTGCAAACCGATGAAGGTGCCAATTCCTGTGGGAGTAAGGGTTATTGTTGAACAATTTCCAAAGACACAGGAAGATATAGAGGACATGGCATGTGTTTCCTATGCAAGTGCTATTGGTATTCTAATGCATGTGATGGTATGCACTCGACCATACATTGCCCATGTAGTGGGAGTGTCGAGAACGTACATGTCGACACCTAGAAAGGAACACTAGAAAACTGTCAAAAGAGTATTCAGGTATTTATGTGGCATGAAGAATTATGCTATATGCTACCAAGGAAGATTTGGAGGTGACAATGGTAAATTATATGTACATGGATTTGTTGACACCGACTAGGATAGAGATCTGGATCGACGAAGGTCGACCATTAGATATGTCTTCAAGATGTTCAGTGGAGCAATAAGATGGATGAGTAAGCGACAGACAATATTATCCTTGTCAACAACAGAAGATGAATACATGGTGGCCACTCATGGAATCAAGGATGCGGTATGGCTTCAAAGGTTGTGTTTAGGAATCGGGTTTGAGGAGAAAGCTATGAAGGTAAGTTGCGACAGTCAAAGCACAATATTTCTAGAAAATAACCCTGCTTATCATTCAAAGACTAAGAACATTGATGTACAATACCATTTCATGAGAGATATGGTGAGAAGTAACAAGGTGATACTGGAGAAAGTAGACACGTTGGAAAACATAACAGATGATCCAAAAATGATCTTTAAAGACTTGGTTAAGTTTTAAGCATGCGTTCAATTACCAATTTAAGAATTAAGGAAAGAATAAGAACTTAATGATAGATCATAACAACCTTCATAAATAAATGAAGATCATAATATAGTCACAAATAAAAAAAATCATAACAACAAGGTTGTTAATGAAGTTCAACAATATTGCCTACACCTCCGGGCCTTTGTCTCAGTGGGGGAGGCTTTCTTATTTCTATTCAATGCTTCAAAATTACATCATAAATGTATCAAAATGATTGCAAACTGGTCTGGTTGTGTTATTCTCAACCTCAAGAATCCAACACAACTGACATCATTGAAAAAGGTTGAGCATAGCTCCCAGAATTGGCCTTCAAAGTTCGCTTCCTCAATGGCTTCCCTGCATAAAAGTGGCTTCAAGCTTCACAAACTCATCATCATTCTACCAATATGAATGTAATTGGTCTGTCAAAAAAACCTCTGATTTATATAGGATTTGAGTTGGTGATTCTATCCCAACTTCCTGCCAAGATCTGGCCTAAAATCGGGCTCCATATCCTCAGTTTTGGGCAAAAATCTCCCAAAATCAACATAAAAAAAAAACAAAACCATATAATATAGTGCAAAACCCATATTTGAAAAAACATGTGGGCGCAATCCCTTTCTCCCGTGCCCCTATTCATATGGGCACTGCCATATGGCTGAGGGCTAGGCACTGGACCTAGTCCTCCGGTCAAGCCCCAAACATCCTGGTCGTATGGGCCATGTGTCCTGGACTGAACTCTCCACATAACATTGTGCTCCAATGTTCCATATCTTAGTTAGGGCCCTGGTCACATGGTGAGTTCCATGTGCTATGCGCTGATCCCCTCTGACCGAGGCTTAGCCCAAAAAACCGCGCCAACTGCACTTAAAACTAACAATTTCCACATAGTTTAACAAGTCACACATGTAGCCATATGGTGTGCCCCCTTTCACAAAGTCATGGATCCTCCTGGAGGTTAAGGGTTCAAATCCCTCAGAGCATCAACAAAATTTTTTGCCTAGCCAACATTGGAAAAATCTTGGGTGCCACGCGACACCCTCTAATTGGGCCACATGTCACCCCGTGGTTCGCCCGTACGATATAATCAACACACTATCAACAACCTATTCAACATGCACAGTCATCTACCACGTCACTTCCATACAACCACGTGTCATGCCACATCAACATCTGTACTGCCAAGTCAGCTGCCCAGTCAGCTGCCACATCAACATCTGTACTACCCAATCACCCTACCATGTTAACATCCGTACAACCACCTGTCATCCATACTGCCATGTGTCATTCCGTCATTGGTCCATGTCATGTACAGACTGCCACATGTCACATCCGTATAGTGCCATGTGTCATTTTTGTACTGGTCCAACTCAACCTGAAAATGCCAAAATTGAGTGACACATGTGTGATACCATGTGTCTCTGTTGACATCACCTATTGTACTGCTGACATCAATAGTACGACCTGTTGACTTTGACCAATTGACGTTTTTTCCTGTTTAGGAAATCAATCAGAACACAATATCTTTTTCATACGGTGTCCATTTGCGGAAAAAATTATATGACCGGAATCAACCCGACGAGCCCAATGCATGGGTGCTAGTTTCATCCAATTTCGAGAACTTTTTTTTTTTATGCCTTCCTGGATCCATTTTGGATCATGCCTCCCCACTAAGACCTTTTGTTCCTCCAAAAGGGTATTAACCAATCATCAAGTGAAGGATATGCCGCCCCACTTATCCTTTGTCTTTAAACTCTATTTTGTGCACCATAATTAATTTCAAAACAACCATGACAACTGACATCATATTTTTAGCCACTTGTACTCTCTCACATCTTACTGTAGCCTCTACCTTCCATGTTGAAAACATTAGCAGTGATAACGTTAGAAATATGACTACAAATGAACTAATATGTTTGATGTGCCTGGACAACATTAGCTTATCTTGAAGCAAAGTATGATTGAATTTCCATTCTACAACCATCTCATGTTCATTCTTAAGATCAACTACTTTACTTGGCACAATTATAGGTGTGTTGGTCGCATAAACTGCCTTCCTTAATTGTTCCATTGTTTGAAGAGATTGATTTGCTTTTAAGTGATGAGAATGTACAACATATTCATTGCCTTATTTAGTTAAGTAATATTGATTCTGTTCCTCATAGAAGATTTCTTTGTGATCATACAAATAAGGGCTGCCTAAGACCATTCCACATTCATTGAGTGGCACCCCATCACACGTTACCTCATCCACAAACTTTGATGAAATTGCAAACTTTAAAGTGCATTACTTTGTTATGTGCAATGTATGATTGTTGCTTATCCATTTAAGTGAGTAAGGTTTATGATGTAGCTTAGTTGTCAATCCCAATTGTTTAACCACTTCCTTTGAAATCAAGTTATATTGAGATCCATTGTCTATCAATGCATCGATCTTAGTATGTTTCATTATCACCCTTATGTGAAACAACTTACTTCTAGAATCATATCCATCACCAATTTTACCTATCAAACCAATTGTTGCGATTTTAGTCTCATCACCTGAATCATATCCCAATTCTGTTGGTCATGTTGCTGTTGCAACTGTTTGCCTCCCTTTCTTCTCTTTGACCCACTTTGGTCTCTTCTCTAATGTAATTGCCAACAATGGTCACCATTGTTCCCTTCTATCTTGCAATGCTTTCAAGAAATCTTCTCTTCCTTCACTGTCACTGAATTTGCTTTCTTTCCATTCCCCTTTCTTTTGTCCTCTTTCCTTGAAGACGATTCCCATGATACACCAACTCTTGTTTTACCTACTTCAATGTATGTTTATTTAACATAAACCTCATAAATATTAGTAGGTCCAAACATAAATACAGTGTTACAAATATGTGCAGGTAAACCTCCTATATACTTCATAAGAGTTTCTTGCGTATGTAATGGAATATTTAACATTAATTCCATCTTACAAAATTCATTTGTGTATTCTTTCACTGTTTTCCCTTTTCTTAGTTTAAGACTTTTCCATTCAATTAAATCCTTATCCTTATAACCCAAAGGATAAAATTGCTTTCTAAGTGAAAAAACAAAATCTTACCATGATGGAAATACATTACCAACTTGCTGCGTACCATTTTGCAACTTACTATGCCACCAGATGAGTGCCGTGCCTGCAAAACAAATCGATGCCAACTTGATTTGTGTTGCCTAATCTTTGATTTGTTGCACACTGCAATAAACTTCCATTTGTCTAACCCAATTATCAAGCCTCTCAGGATTGACTTCACTATCATACATGGGAAGTTCAAATTTCACATCAAGCTTAAGTAAAGGCATATCATGTTTATGTTTATGGGAATGTTTTCTTGCGATTGAAGTTTCACTTGTACTTGAAGAAGAAGAAGATGATGGAGAAGAAGGAGGTGAAGGCGGAGGTTTAGGAGGATCGTCTCTTTCTTCACATTTGTCTTGTTTTCACGATTCCCCTTGGAAAGGCCTCTTCCATTCCAAACAATCCTCATATAATAACTTTACCATATCAGACACGACACATAAAGTATTTTGCAACTCTATCGCATTCTGAGACATTCCTTCTTCCGATGCTGTCTCCTGACTTTCAAAAGTCCTCTTTCTTGATCCAATCTCAGGATCCCCTTCTACAAGCTCACCTTCACCATGACTCATCTTTTCCCAGATAATCATGCAAACTCAAACAACCAACAATCAACCTGCTCTGATACCACTTGATCCGAAAATGATCTTTAAAGACTTGGTTAAGTTTTAGGCATGTGTTCAATTACCAATTTAAGAATTAAGGAAAAAACAAGAACTTAATGAGATATTATAACAGCCATCATAAAGAAATGTAGATCATAATATAAGCACAAAGAACAACAAACCATAACAACAAGGTTGTTAATGGAGTTCGACAAGATTGCCTATGTCTCTGGGCCTTTGTCTCAATGGGGGAGGCTTTCTTATTCCACTTGAATGCTTCAAAAGTACATCAGAAATGTATCAAAATTATTACAAACTGGTATGTCTGTGTTCTGATCTACCTCAAGAATTCAACACAACTGAAGATATTGAAAAAGGTTGAGCATAGCTCCTGGAATTGGCCTTCAAAGTTTGCTTCCTCAATGGCTTCCCTGCATAAAAATGGCTTCAAGCTTCACAAAATCATCATAATTCTGCCAATATGAACCTCCTTGGTATGTCAAAAAACATTTGATTTATATAGGATTTGAGTTGGTGATCCTATCCCAACTTCCTCCCAAGATCTGGCCTCAAATTAGGCTCCAGATCCTCAGTTTTAGGCAAAAATCTCCCAAAATCAGCATAAAAAACAAAACAAAAACCATATAATATAAAGAAAAAACCATATTTGCAAAAAACTGTGGGTGCAACCCATTTCGCCCAGACCCCTGGTCATGTGGGTGCTTCCATATGGCCGAGGGATATGCATTGGACCTAGTCCTCTGGTCAAGCCCCAAACATCCTAGTCTTATGGGCCATGTGTCCTGGCCTAAACTCTCCACATAACCCTGCGCTCCACTATTCCAACTCTTAGTTAGGGCCCTGTTCGGGTGGTGAGTGCCATGTGCTATGTGCTGACCCCTCCGAAATTGGCTTAGCCCAAAAAACCACGCCAACTGCACTTAACAAGAAGAATTTCCACGTAGTTTAACAAGTCACACACGTAGCCTGATGGTGTGCCCCCTTTCGTGAAGTCATGGCTCCTCCCGAAGGTTAAGGGTTCAAATACCTCGGAGTATCAACAAAATTTTGGCCTAGCCAACGTTGGAAAAATATGGGGTGTCGTTGGCACAGGGGTAGACCCAGGGTTCAACGCTTCGATAAAGCACCAACAAAACCGTAACTACCGACCCTTTCGACAACACCTGCGAAGCAGGCAAAGTCTAACCCGAGGTAGAGGCAGGGGGGGTTATGGGACTCAGGTGTTTGTAACCGATATGGGACACAGATATGTGATTATAACGCTTCTACATAGTACTTAGGAACAACATGCATCAACCTATTAGTCTTACTCACATCGCAGATCAAACCCTAAGTACAAATTGACACAGTAACAATGACAACATATACATCACACTTAGCATCATAAGTTAGATCTATCACATTCAACATAAATAAAGCACTAAACATTCATAGATCTATCTATTATACATAACAATCAATGCACTAAGAAGATCCACAACATAAACATCATAGCAAAAATCAAACCATCAACACATGGTATACGTGGTTCACCCCAGTGTAGGGCTACATCCACCAACTGCTTCTTCTTCTTTATTAGGCTTCAATCTCTTACATTCATCTGCTCCTGTGCAATAAGCCACAAATCCAATATTCATATCAGACAGGTTCTCTGTGCACTAAGCACCAGATCCACCTTCCCAAAATCAGGTCAATGCATAGAGCCAACTCCTCTATCAAACACACAACCTTACATACACAGTCTATTTCACTAAGCAACCCAAAACTACTTTCACTTAGCCTTGTAAGCTATCGACCTTCACTAAGCTTCTTCTACCTTACAATATTTACTTATTTATACTAATACATTCACTTACAAAAGGGTCTAATCATGGGTAAACCGATGGGCCGACATCCCATAAACCTTGATACAAAAACCCTAATGAACCCCTTCCTGGGTCCACAAATCAAGTGATATCCTGCATTCCTTTCTCGATCACTGCATCAAAGTCCAAAAAGTGGTCAAAACTAACCAATGTTTCCTCAAAACTTGATCGAGGGCCAAGAGGCCNGCTAAGCAAGAGGCTCAGGTGAATCAGCAAGTTGAGCCTCTTGCTTAGCGAGCTCTTGGATCATTTTCTCTATAACAAGCCCTTCCAGGCATTGTTCCACTGTCACAACCACTTGGTCTAGCTGCGAGCCTTGTCCTTTGATCTCTTGAAACACCGCGTAGGTTTCATCCCGCACCGATTGTAGCCTTTGTGTGACTTCCATCACTCTGCCCTCGATGGAATTAATCTGCTGCTCGACCACGCGCTCTTCCTGTGATCTCTTCATTCTCTCAACTACAATGAGTAACTTCATCTGCACTTGTACTGACAGTGCCTGCTGCTGCGCCTCTTGTAGCTGTGCTTCTAGTTTCCTCAGCTTTGGATCTTCTGCGAGGCATTCATAAGTCAGCGCGCTCCTATCTCTCAACTGTTTTCATTCTAAGGTGAGGGCTATGATACTTCCTACTATGCTCTTAGCGTCTTCCTCCCTTTGGTCGTGCACTTCTTGCGGGGTGCTCGGTACTACTTGGATTTCCAGGTCCGTTATCCTTTCTTGAAGCTGCTGGATGGCCTCAGAGAGCTTCACCACTTGAACCTCAATTGATTCATGTTACTCCTGTTCCAAGCCCGACACATAACGGAGTGCTTGCTCTACAAGAAACTGGTCCTTTTCTTTTTGTATCTTTGCTTTGTCTTCCTCGAGCATCGCCCAAAACTCATATTTCTTGTTTTCATAAGCGGTTACATAGTACCGCGCAACTCGTAATTTCTCTAAGATCTCTTATTTCTCTTTCTTCAGGGCTTCTGTAGCCGTTTCCTTTTCTTCTTGAACTTTCTGAAGCCGAGCCTCTGTTGCATTTGCTAATCTTCTCAATTGGGCGGGCTCATCCCCCAATTCTGCAATCTCTGACGAGGAAGGCACAGTAGGGACGACGTGGACCGAGCGAATAGCTTCTTGTATCTCCTTCAACTCCTTTTCGACCTTTACATACAACTCTTCCTGCTTTTCTGCATATCTCTAAAAGAGATCTTCGGATGCCTCCTCCATCACTCCACAGACTAGACTGATATCATCCTCTGTGAGCATAGCCTCTAGCTGGGACTTATTGGTGTGGGTCTTCTTTCCTGCCAAGGGTTGCTTTGGAGAAACCTTCCTCTTCTTCGGTGTTTCTGTCTCGGTAGGGAGATCCTTCGGTGGTGTAGCTTTGCCTTCTCCTTTCTTTTCTCCTCCTTCCCCTCCTGCTTCTTGATTTACTTTGTCTCCTCCTCCTCCTATGGGCGAGCCAGGTCTACTTTCTTCCGAGGCACTATCCTCCTCATCAATCTCTATGTTCTGAACTTCTTCCTTTTTCTTTTTCTTCTTCGCACTTGACTTTCCTGCATGCTTGAACCAGGTGACCAAGGGGCTTCCTATGATGTCAGGGTTGGAGAGTTGTGCATCATCACCGGTACAAGGAACTCCTCTCGCTATTCCTTTGTGATCTGTTCCATGTCTTCATCGTCCAACTTGTAATAGGACCATAACTCTTCCTTACTCTTATCTCTACGCGCAGTGATATAAATAAAATGCAGATCTGGGCGAAACTTAGCTAGTGGTATGTACTGGTGTAAGGTGCGTGATGTCATGCGCGAGAACGACTCAATGGAAACCTTCAGTTGTTGATAGTAGGCATGGAACACTACGTTTGACTGCCATTTCTTCGACATGTCATTCGTATACCATAAGGTTGAGAACTTCACGACCAACGACTCTGAAGGTTTAATCTCCAGGAAGGTTTCTCCCTCAGGCATTTTCCAAGCGACATATGCAATCAACACAAGTAGCCAGCTAAAGTGGAACTCATATCCCTGATCTTGTCTCCGTGACAGTCATTCTCAAGCTCTTTGACGAGGTAACTCGCCCAATTCATCTACATCCCCTCCACGCATTTTCCTGCGAGGTCCACCACAAACCCGATGACCTGCATGGGGAGATTTTTTCTGACAAGATTGCCAGCTATGAGTTGGAAAGCGAGGCACACTGTGCCATCCTAGATAGAGGCTACCTTGTAGCCTCACTTTCCTAACATAGTTACCAACTTAACGAGAACTCTACAAAGTTCTTGTTTTTTGGGGGTCAAGTTTTTTACCCCGTTTTTAAAAATGGTGCTACCAGTAGCACCCCCTCCCTTTTTAGGTGGTTTTTGATAGTTTAATTTTTCTGATACATAAGGTTTCCACTTTTTTGTTTTTAAATGCTTGTATTTTCATTTATTTTCAAATTGTTCAATTTTTTTTTTTTTTTCT
>ML779219.1:507287-526184 GCA_009831015.1 Picea engelmannii
TCTTCATTAAAAATATATATATTTGTGAAGATTTTCTTTTTTCTCTTTATTTATTTTTTAATGTAAATTTAAGAAAGAAAAGAAGAAGTTAGTAAATAATTTTTCAAGTGACCATTTAGGATCCAATTTTGGGTTTTTTATTTGTGTAGGGATTTGTTGTGAAGACCACATTTTGAATTAGGTCGTAATTAGCTGTAATTTTAACGTTTAGAAAAAACATTTTTCTTTAGGTAGCGTCATGTTTTTATTTAGGTGTTGTTTTTAAGGTTTTTCTAAGCAACTATTTTATGTTTTAAGGACATGCTTGAAAAAAGTTGTAATTTTGACCCGGTCAGAAAAATTGGTGCTATCGATGGCACTGGGTTTTGATTTGGGGGTTGATTTTAGAGTTTTTTTGAGGAACCATTTTATCCTTTAAGCCCATGCTTGAAAAAAGTTGTAATTTTCACTCGGTTACAAAAAATGGTGCTACCGGTAGCACCACTTTTTGATTTGGGGGTTGATTTTAAAGTTTGTTTGAGAAGACATTTGATCCTTTAAGCCCATGCCTGAAAAAAGTTGTAATTTTGACCCAGTTACAAAAAATGCTGCTACCGGTAGCACCACTATTTGATTTGGGGGTTGTTTTTCATGTTTTTTATGCAAAAATATGGGTTTTAAGGGCTAGAGTTCTCATTTTGAGGTCACAGTTCTCATTAAGTTGGTAACTATGTTTCCTTTCTCAACTTCACCGTATGCCTCCTTGATGTGTTGTGCCAGGGAGCGATTTGAGGTCTTCCCTGGGTAGAACTGCTGAGGGTCGGGTCCTTGCATGCTCAATCCTGTGATCAAGTGGATCAACGCCAGATCCACAGTAATCCGCCCGTTGAGACATAAGTATCCACCATGATAGCATGCCAATAGGAGTTTAACGTAAGTGTTAGCCTCCTGATGTTGACCAAAATGAGGAATCTTCAATACATTCAGTATAGTGGATTGCGCCAACTCCGTAATCCATGGATGAGAGATAATGCAAGGCTTCTTCCAAATGGTCTTCGTCAAATATCTATGGGGCGCGAGTATGGCGTGGTTCTTTCTATATCCAAGGTTGAAATTAATGTTCTTTAGTGTTGAGATCTGTCCCAATTGGGTTCCAACTACGCGTATTCCCTTCAGAATGTACGCGGTGATCAATGTGTACTCGAAGTCCCATGGAATGATGTCACAGTTAACCACGCCAGCCAAAGGCAGGATATAATCAGGCAAGATCGACGGGATCTGCCTCGCATTAGCCAGATTGTCATGATGCTTACTTCACTTCTCAGTTGTGTGGTTAGTACGTTTCGAACGACGTCTAGTTGAAGGGGAAGCCTGCAGTCCCCTGGTCAATGACACCTATATTCCTTTAGACATAGCTTTATCAACCATAAACTTCTTTAGAATCTCTTCGACAAACTTCTCTATCTTAGTGTGCTTGATTGACGTTCTTACTGTTAACAAATAGGTCGGGGTAGGTGACCGGATAGGTGGGGTAAACAACAGATGGTGAGGTCTAATAGCACAACTCGACACACACAATTACTTCTCAGTTAGCTAAGATAATCATGGGTAGAAAAAAGTGGTCCCAGTGGAGCGTCCGACGGGTTAAATAAGCGAGCGTCGTAACAAATTCTTCCAACTGGCAGGAATGCTTCCACTAATGCGAATCCGTCCATTATGGCATGGTCTCAACGTCCCAAGCATGGTCCATTCTCCCATAAATTCATTTCCTATCCATTCGGAGCATCATTCTAACGGTCAGGGTGTGTCCAATGGTCATATAGCTTCGTCGGGGCGAAGTACCATTCTGCGCGGTTCTACTGTTCTGACGAGGTTCAGAGCCTGCAAGCCTGCCTCCTGTGAAGTCTTCTCTGTAACTTCCTATAGTTTTTCTAACTTGGATTTCTTCTTACTAAGCTTCCTTGGTTTCTTTCCTGTGATCTGAGTCTCTCTAACTGTTTCTGGATTTCTCTTTCCATTCTTATTATTATCTTTTCCTAGCGTAGCGACTTCGCACTGCTGATGTGGTCTCAAAGGGTTCGAAGTCAATATCCATTATTTTACTATTTCCTGGGTGGATATACTTATTTCTTGCATCGATAGGTCCTTCAAACCTTCTTGTGTTCTTTCAACATTGACAACTAATTCTCTTGCGTTTTGCTGCTTCGAATTAACTTCTTGTTCTTCTATCGGTCGATCTATTTTTCTAGCTATGAAATCCCTTAGTTCTTGCTTTTTCTTTTCTATAGCTTTTTCCTTTGCTTTCCTTTTGATTTGATCCTTCTAAATCCAAGTATTTCCTAACAAAAGAGGGAATGGGGCGCTATTCTCAACAATCTTAATGACTTCAAATTCCTCTTCTGTCGATGTTCCATGGATGATAACAGGTACATTAGTAACTCTTCCACATAAGGTTATCATCTTTCCTTTGAACAAGCCTATTCTTCCGAATGAAGGTATCACAATAGGTTTTCCCAAGATTTACCAAGTGTCTTTTGTCATAATATTCACTTGTGTTTCTTCATCCAAGACACAGTCTATGTTGAAATCTCCTATTCTTGTATTTATGCGCTGTTTTACTTTCAAGATCTCTAATAAACTAACATCTTTGTGATCATTCATCATTTCTTTCAATTGTTCTAATGTAGTATGAACTTTCTCTGATTCTTTCTCTTTCTGATTTTCTAATATGCTCTTAGTCTCTTGACTTCCTTCATAGTTATCTTGTCTCATGTTCATTCTTTCAACTTTAGAAATCATCCTTGGACAATCCTCAACTTTCTGACCAACAATTTTACAAGAAAGACAAATAGGACCTATACCACGACATTCCTTAGCAAGATTTCCCAGTCTTCCGCAGTTATAACATAATGCCAATCCTCTCTTTCTTTTAAACATTCCCCAACCTTTCTTGTACTGCGCACTAGGATCACAGTGCCGAGCCTGCATTCTGCAAAAAATCCTTCTAGGTTCCTGCATCCACTTATTAGTCCAAAAATTCTTTTTATGCATAGGAATAACATATATTTCTCTATTTCTATCAAATTTATTCATATCAAATTTTTCTTCTAACTGTACCCTAGCTTTAAGAATAGGACATAATCTATCAAACATACCTAGATTCATGCTTTCGAAACAAAAATTTTCACTTATCTTACTCTTATCAAAACACAAATCTTTAATATCTTACTTCTTTTCTTCAGATCATATTTCTCTTTTAGCACAAATCTTCGCTGTCAAGTAGAATATTGCACACTAAAGCAACAGATCTACACATATAGATTCTCTTTTCTTTACTTCATTTCCCAACAATCACAATTTCATGTCCCGACAACGATACCATTTGTTGGCATAGGGGAAGACCCAGGGTTCAACGCTTCAACAGTGCACCAACAAAACCCTAACTACTGACCCTTTCGGCAACACCTGCGAAGCAGACAAAGTCTCACCCGAGGTAGAGGCAGGGGGATTACAGGACTCAGGTGTCTGTAACCAATCTGAGACATAGATATGTGATTATAATGCTTCTACAAGTACTTAGGAACAACATGCATCAACCTATTAGTCTTACTCACATCGAAGATCAAACCCTAAGTACATATTGACGCAGTAACAATGACAACATATACATCACACTTAGCATCATAAGTTAGATCTAACACATTCAACACAAATAAAACACTAAGCATTCATAGATCTATCTATTATACATAAAAATCAATGCACTAAGCATATCCACAACATAAACATCATAGAAAAAAGAAAACCATCAACACATGATATACGTGGTTCACCCCAGTGTAGGGCTATGCCCACCAACTGCTTCTTATTCTTTATTAGGATTCAATCTCTTACATTCATTTGCTCATGTGCACTAAGCCATAGAGCCAAGATTCACATCGGAAAAGTGATCTGCACACTAAGCACCAGATCCACCTTCCCAAAATCAGGTCAACGCACAGAGCCAACTCCTCTATCAAGCACAGAGCCTTACATACACAGTCTGTTTCACTAGGCAACCCAAAACTACTTGCACTTTGCCTTGCAAGCTATCGACCTTCACTAAGCTTCTTCTACCTTATAATATTTACTTATTTATACTTTTACATTTGCTTACAAAAGGGCCTTATCATGGGTAAACCCATGGGCCTACATCCCATAAACCCTAATACAAAAATCCTAATGAACCCCTTGTTGGGTCCACAATTCAAATGAGATCCCACGATCTCAGCTCCGCTTGGGCGCTCCTTTCTCGATAACTGTGTCGAAGTCCAAAAAGTGGTCAAACCTGACTAATGTTTCCTCAAAACTTGGTCGAGGGCCAACATGTGCCACGTGGTGCCCTTTGATTGGGCCACGTGTCACCCTGTGGTTCGCCCATACGTTACAATAAACACATAGTCAACATGCACAATCAACTGCCTCATCACTGTCGTACAATCACGTGTCGTTCCATGTCAACGTCTGTACTGCCAAGTCACCTTCCCAGTTAGCTGCCATGTCAGCATCCATACTGCCTAGTCACCCTATCACGTCAGCATCCCTACAACCACCCATCGTCCGTACAACCAAGTGTCAACATGTCATTGGGCCACGTCACGTACAGACTTCCATGTGTTATGTCCTTACAACCAAGTGTCAACCTATCATTGGGCCACGTCACGTACAAACTTCCATGTGTCACATCTGTACAGTACCACGTGTCATTTACGTACTGGTCCAACTCAACTCGAAAATGACAAAAATGAGTGACACATGTCACCTCCTCATGCTACCACATGTCCCCGTTGAAGTCATCATGACATCACATGTCATACTACTGATGTCAGTAGTACGACCTATTGACTTTGATTAGTTGACTTTTTTGCCTGTTTGGGAAATCAATCAAAATGCGATATCTTTTGCATACTGTGTCCATTTGCGGAAAAGATTATATGACCAGAATCAACGCGACAACCGTGATACAATGGAACTAGTTTCGTCCGATTACGAGAACATTGATTTTTAGGCCTTCCAGGATCCATTTTGGATCAACATAATCGTTGACCAAGTCTGTGAGTGTTGTGAATTTCTCTTGGTGCAAAGAGGGAATGCAAATTGTTGCCCTAGGTCTATGAATGAAATTTCAATAATCTCCTGTTTCAGCAAAGAAGACAACAAGTGGGAGAATGTTGGGTTGATATATTCTTTGCCATGAAATTTCAGTCGAGGTAGATCGACTGACGATCGAAGGTCGAGGTAGATCGACTAATGGTCGAAGTCAAGTTGGATAAACAACAAGTCGAAGGTCGAGGAAGTCGATTAGGCAAAGTTGAATTCAAAGATATCGATGACAAAGTCAACCGACAATAGGTCGAAGTGTGGGTATGAGATGATCGACTAGAAACCGAATGAAGGTCGACTGGTAGTCAATTAGTAACCCAAATTGGACTTGACTGTAACATAATCTCGAGATTTGCGGGATTTGTAGCCAAATATATGCATGGATCTGTAACCGTTTTTGGGTGCCAATATTTAGGGGTTTTCCTGTTGTAAAGCCTATAAATAGGCATGTTGTAAGGCAATAAAGAATAATGCGAGAATGCAAAATGTTGTAATTCTAATGCATGGTAAATCGTAGGTTGGTGGTCATGTATATGTAAGCTGAATTGGCTACAAGGTTGTTCTTGCGTAGACAAGAGGGTATGATGTCGATTTTGTCTTAGGTGTGGACCAAGGTTAGGCATGTAACATTTTATTCTGATTGAATAAGACAACAATAGAGAAAAATGCCAAAGGAATGCTCGTTTCTCCGAGTTAAGGGTTCTAGGGTAAAATATCGGTGTACTGTGTGATTACTTGTTTCATTTACATTCTTGATTAAATTCTTCTTATCTTCTACTAGGATTAGTATGGAAGTGCCTTGCATTTCCTGACAATTATTGGATGAAGAAGTGATGCATTATCTCTTGTGGAGGCTTATTATTGCATTTGTGGTGGAATTTTCTTGGTTAAGGAGAGTTTATCTTGTTAATGGTTGGACTAAGCAAGGAATATTTTCTTTGTTATTGCTTCTTTCTTGGTTAAAAGGTTAATTTGGTAAGCTATAGCGGAGTATAAGGGTATTTGAAAAAAGAACCCAAGATTAGATAATACGTATAGAACTTAGGGGTGTTTTCACGAAGTTGATGATTGAAAAAGTTGCAATTGGGTGTGAAGAAATGCATGCACATAGGAACATTCACATGTTCTTAAAAACACACACATGTCCTTAATTCTATAGCCTTGATGCTCACTTAACTACCACACACACTTTCCAACTCAAATTGTTTAGGAATGCACATGCATTCTTGAATAAGAGCATGCACATGTTCTTGAGAAATGCACATGCTTAGGGACACACATGCATTCCTAAGAAATTCACATGCTCATGAACAAACATACATTCCTGAGCAATGGAGAGAGAGAGAGAGAGAGAGAGAGAGAGAGAGAGAGAGAGAGAGAGAGAGAGATGTTGATGTTACGGTAGCTACAGGAGGTATTAACCTCCATGTGTAACTTTTGGCTAGAAAAAAATATTCCAAAAGCAAGAGAAACCCTAAACAAATGTGTAAAAACCCTAGAAGACAAGTCAACCTAGTAGAATAAATAATATTGGAATATAATTACCAGAAAGTCAGGTCGGCCCGGCTAGAAAATTCAATGGAAAGATTAATATAAATAGAGAATGTCTTGGCTCATTTGTTCACTCAACCCACTCATTCTCTCAGCCAGTTTAGCACAAGTTTGGAGCTGCAGTGGCATATAAGGAAGGGACATCTTCTAGGGTGGTTCTTGGTGAAACTCTTTGTGATATTCTTTGTGATACTCTTGGTAATATTCTTGATGATATTGTTACTAAGTATGGTGCAAGTTTGAGAGAGTAGTGCAGCTGCAGCTGCTGCAATTGTGTATGGTACTTGTTCTGTGGATATGGAGACTCTCTTGTGTGCTACCCTTGGAGAAGGAGCACTCTACTTGTCTTGATTTGTTGATGTAGTTAGCAGCTAGGGTTTATCTATTAGTTATAGTGTTGCTTCCAGAATCATTCTATCTAGCAAAGGTTATGGTGCTCAGGGGTGGTTGCGTGCCTATGGTTGGGTGACAATAGTGATATTTTCTATGGTAAAATGAGCACATCGAATATTTTAAGAGGTTATGGGCCCACACCACCTTTAGGATAGTCTAACCACCAGAAGGTAGCGTGGCAGTTCTTTGTTAAGATCGTTGTAAGAATTAGTTGCAACTACATCTAGGGTTTCTAATCTTGCAACTGCAACAAGCCCTAATACAACTCTTTGGGAACCTTAAGTGAAGCGTTGGCCCTAAGTTCTGGATATTCTAGTGCACCTTAGTCTAGCACACCTCTTGGTATTCTCAACCAACAAAAACGTCAAGGTTGAGTTTTTGAGTCAAAGTCGAAGTTTGAATGGTCAAAGTCAAAGTCATAGTTAAAGGTTAACTTTTGGTCAATGTTAATTTTGTGGTCAAAGTTGAAATTTCAGAGTTTCTAGATTTTTCTAATCATTGAACCTTTTTGATTTAGTTTCTAACTTCTTCTTGTTAAGATGGCTTCTACTTTCAAATTAGAAGACAAGCTGAACGATGCTGCAAATTTCAAAGGTATGAACTTGTATATGCTTTTCATGTTATATCATCCAACAAAATCATGAGTGTGTTTGCATGGAATGTACAAAGGGAACTTGTCTAAGCGGTGATCTTGGATTAAGTACATTCAAAGGAACAAGTAGTTGAGGCTCTAGGTTCCAGGTTTGATTGATCAAATTATTAAGTTTCAATTTGCACATATCAAGGTTGATAGTTACTATAGTATAAGTAAACATTATAGATGTGACAACAGTATTTGAAAGGTTCTATTACTGTTAGGTATACTTGGTTGCATGTAAGTACTATTGATATAGATGCTTATTGCACTTGTTTGCTGTAGGCGTAGTTCTCACTCAGAACGATCATCCGGTGGCATACCATAGTGAGACACTCTTAGATACTATCCAAAAATACCCTACCTATGACAAGGAAATGTATTCCATTGTACAAGCCTGTCGTCAATGGAAACATTACATTCTGGGAAAGGAGACGATCATCCACATTGATCACAAGCCTCTGTAGTTCATACAGACATAGGGGAAATTGAAGAACGACTTCCATTAGAAGCGGTCCACCTACATGCATCAATTCCATATCAACATCAAGTATAAGACATGGATCTCAAATCGTGTACTTGAATGCCTCAATCGACCTCCTCTGGTTACACTCACCACTTTTCTCCATTCCCATGGAGATGAGGCATCTGAGTGGCCCCAAATTTATAAGCAAGATCCAGACTTCCCCGCCACCTATAAACTCTTGGGTACAGGCATGATTGTCACCGATTTTCACATCCAGGATGAACTATTATGCCATCTCGGCCATCTCTGTGTTCCTACAAGAGAGCGTGCAAAGGCGATTTTGGAAGCCCACTATAATCGGATGGCATGACATTTTGGAGTGGAGAAAACTGTGGGTGTTAGTCAGAAATTTTTTTATTGGCCAAAACTTCGACATGAAATAAACAAGTATATCAGATCTTGCATTGCCTATTCTATTTCCAATCCATCCATAAAGAAGCAAGGGTTATACACCCCTCTTCCTACTCCCGAAAATCCTTGGGAATCCATATCAATGGATGACATGTTTGAACTTTCATCCACCAAGCAAGGCAATGGCTGCATATTTGTGGTTGTTGATCGGTTTTTGAAGATGGCTATCCTCATAACATACAAGAAGAATATCACAATGACATATATTTCCAATATCTTCTTCGAACGAGTGTGGGTCCATTTTGGGATACCAAAGACCATCATCTCCGGCCGAGACATCAGGTTCCTCAACACATTTTGGTCAAGTCTCTGGTCACTGTTGGACACCAAGCTCACTAAATCCACTGCTTTCCACCCCCAAACAGATGACCAAACATAGGTTGTAAATCATAGTTTTTTTCACATCCTGCACATGTACAACTCTAAGCATCGATGTACATGGGATGAGAGTCTCCCCTATGTTCAACATAGTTACAACAAGGCTCTCCATTGACCATTTCCCATTTCAGGTGGGGCTCGGATTCCAACCCTTTGGTCCCATTGATGTTGCACTACCTCTTGCCACAAAAAACATACTCTTCCCATGTTCAATATGAGACCGAAAAATCCACTAGATTCATTGAGCGGATTTAGCACATCCACCAACAGGTCCAAGAGATTTTGTAGAAATCTAATGCTAAGTACAAGAACCTCCATGATCAACACAGGGTACTACGCTAGTTTCAGGTTGGAGACAAAGTCTGGTTACATTTGCAGAAGGAGTCTCACAGAGCCCATCATAATCTTCACCCACTTCTCTATGGGCCTTACAGTATCACCAAGGTTGCGGGTAGCAATTATTTTGATTTCAACACTCCATCCTTCCTTGGCATACACCCAATGTTCAATGTGGACCTCCTTCGACCATATTTTCCACCATTATTGGACACCTCCGAGATTGCAGAACAACTGACACCAAAAAATTTCAACCCTGACTGCATGGAACAATCATCCATTGATCAAATAATGGACACACATGTCAATGGCACTCACCAACAAAGGATACAACTTTATTGGGTTGTTAAGGCAGGGCAACTCCTACACCAAGGCAAGTGGCTCACCCAGAGCCAAATCCAACAAAAGTTTCCTCACTTGATTGGGGAACTCAACGCAATGAATACCATTGCTTCCTAAGGGGGGAGGATTGATCCAAATGGATATTGGTGGCCACCCACCGATTCCAACTGATTCATCTTGTCCGTTTTTGGTTCAACACGTTCTTCTGTACTTCTTTGTAATTGTGGGTTCTACACTTCTGAGGCTGTCAAAGTCCCTACACATCTTCTAGGTGGATACTGGTGGCCTCTTTCTAGGTAGATACTGGTGGCCTCTCACCTAATCCAACTGACTTATTTTGTATGTTTTCATGTCAACACGTCTTTTTGTAGTTCTAGGGCCGTTTTGGGTCCCTAAATATTATTTTTTTGTCTCACCACTGTCAAGTTGTAGATGAAGTCAGTGTTTAACAATGTATTGTTTAGCTCTCTGAAATACCTTTCCAATGGGCTATCACATGCCTAAAATAGAGGTCGTATGCAAATGTTACGACCCTAGGAAGTTGAGGTACCAACTTACTCATAGGGGCCCACATGAATTTTGGCGTTTCACCTCCTAGGGTTAGATTTTTGGATGTCTAGGGTTTTGTAATTCATGATTAATATAAAAAATGTCTCTGGAGCCTCATTGTAATCATTCTTCTCAGATGGATGTGCGTAGCAACGACATATCTTCTCAGAGATAGCTACCACCATTCAAGCAAGTGTTTCAGTTATGCAATTTTACAGTTTCAACCTATTTCATTTATTCAATAGAATATATTGTTCATTGGATATTTGTGTTGTTCTTCATATCTCTGTGTTTATTGTATTCAGTTAGTTAATTAGTTCATTCTGCTCCTAAATCTAGATCAACTATGATGGAAGAATATCAATCCATCATGAAAAATGATGTATGGGAAATTGTGTCTGGACCTGAAGGAAAGTCTATAAATGGGTTTACAAGATAAATCATGTAGTAGATGGGAGTATCGATAAATACAAGGAAATATTCATGGCTAGAGGGTTCTCCTAGCAGGAGGGAGAAGACCATGATGAGACGTTTTCTCCAGTTTCCATATATACCTCTATTAGAGCCATCGTATCTCTTACTACATCCATGGGTTGTATTTTACATCAGATGGATGTAAAGACCACTTTTCTCAATGGAGTAATTGAGTAAGAAGTATACATAGAGAAACCTCAAGGTTTTGAGGTACACCTAAGAGAAAACCATGTATGAAGTGTTATAAAAGTAGGTGTGCTCGTTTCACCATAGACAATATAACAATATTGTCACCCAACCATACGCTGAAGCCACCTCGATCACTTTAACCTTGACAAAGAATAATTCTGGAAGAAAACCCTAGGCCTAATATCCAATCAAGGTAGCGTATCACTATCCAGAGCTAGCGTACCAAGAAGAAAGTCCAAACCATAACGAAGAGAGATTCCAAGCCTAAAACCAAAAATACAAGTTGCAGTAGTTGCAACTGTAGCTACTCTCCAAACTCGTGCACTTACTAAATTTATGCAGTTGCGAGATGTGTGTGTCCAAATGAGCTTTGGCATCATGTATTTATACTTATCTTTCTTAGTTGTCTGGACCGAATTCTCTTTCTGGAGGCTAGAAACTCAATATTAATTATTCTCTTTAGCCGACTTTTCTTCCAAGGTTATGCCCAAGGATTTTAGGGTTTCTCTTACTTCCCAAACTATTCTAGTCTTTTCAAGGTTACACGTGGAGGTTAATACCTCCCACAACTACCAAAATATCAACACTCCCTCCTAGATAGGGAGGTATTAAAGGAAATGATCTTGAGAACAAAAAAATCATTCAACCCATAGCATCATCATAGCCACACAAGATATCTCTTGATCAAATCACGAGAACCATCATCACTATTAGTATCATCTGATATAATCAACTACATCATCTCTCTAAGCCATACTCCATCTAAGTAATCATGCATGATGCTGATTACGTCACTTACTCCACAGAGTGATATAATAACCATTCTTCTAATATGGACATATGTCCTAGAAGAATAACTGTTACAAGAGATGTTGGAAGACACGCCATGGGCTACAAGGACTATTCTTCTAATCCAAACATACATCCTAGAAGAATAAATGTCCTGGACCATTTTATGCCTAGATAATGTCTGTCCACCAACACACTGACTATCCATATAGATGGTAATCATTTCCAACACTACTGATAGTATTTATGGAAATCAGAACAATGCCATTCAATAGAACACAACTGTGTCTATCCATAGTAGTACACAACTACTATCCAGTGGTACACAACTACTATGTAGTGGTACACAACCACACCAAATAGCACACGACTACTTAGTCAGTGACACGTAGTCACAACTAGTGGAACACATCCACCACAATACCATACATCTACTATCTAGAGACATACAATCTCCACAACAATCATATCATCTGATATCAACCTATATAAAACAATATCATGATATAAAATGAGTCATCTGGGCCATTCTTATACTCACATATGCGATATTTGGAAGAGAATCTTCCTTCAGAAGGTAAGACATCAGCCATGGGCTATATGGACTATTCTTCTCAAGCATAGAAGAATAAATGTCCCTGATTTCTGAGACTGGACCATTCACCTAACTAGGCCATTCCTTCGGAACTAATCATAATGCAACCTGGAAAGAATGAGTCTGTCCTAGGGAATTCCTGTCCCTGATTGCTAAACCTGGACCATTCACCTAACTGGGCCATTCCTCAGGCACTAATCATAGTGAAACCTGGAGAGAATGAGTCTGCCCAGGGAATGACTGTCTGAACCATTTCCTAATGGCAATGACTCTCCTGCACCAACCTCCAAAACAGACCATTCTTCGAAACTGCTCACAACTGTGAACTTCAAAAGAATGACTGCTTGACGAGGCAGACCATTCTACTTGGCCACTACTCAGAGTGACTTCCAAGAAGAATGATTGTCCTAGACCATTCCCCCACACTGGCCACAAGGGGAATCACTATCTATGATACATCAACAATCTATCAGACCATTTTCATTACAAAAATGACTGTTCGACCTGGACCATTTTCCGAACTGGAAAATGCCCATCCGTCAGAAATATCAAACCATTTTCCGAACTGGAAAGGAACTACTCATCCTGGACCATTTTTCGAACTGAAAAATGTTTGTCCATAAATTAATAACATATCAATGCTCCCTCCCAACCTGGGAGTAATTTCTTCCTTTTTCAATAAGGAAGTTGTCTCCACAAGCCCCAACTTGTTTCTTAAGTACGCAAAATTTTCATCTTGGACAGAGGCTTTACCAAAGTATCTGCTATCTTCTCATTGGTGGAGATATACTAGAGAACCACTTCTCTCTTCTGGAATTTATCATGAAGAATATAATGCTTGATCTCAATGTACTTCAGTCTGTCATGGAACACTGGTTTTCTTTGAAGGACTCACATAGATTTGATCATTACAATATATCATGGTTGAATTTAGTACTTCTGTTTCCTGTTATCTCATCACATCGTGGCAAATATCAAACTGAAACATATCCAAGTAACACTTCTTCTGTCATCATGAGAGTTTGTCATGGATTAACGATCCGTCATCCCAAACTTCAGAGTAACCATTCTGATACACTATTTCTATCATAGAAGGTTTTCACCACGCTTTTGTTGTATATATAAGATCCTCTCCATATAAGGTCTTCTTATATCTGCATACATGGGTCTATTTCTGGTATAAGCTGCTTTCTTTTATTTGGGAAGAACAGTCTTTTACATGTAAATTCCAATCCATGGATACTGTAGGAGGTATATCTGGTTTATTGGGACGAATTGTCATCATAGTATTCTCCCTCCTTCTGGAAGAACCTCTGAATCTCACAATGCTTCCATTCATAAGTCTTTTTCACATTTTATTACATACATTGTTCTCTATCATAACTTCCATTTCTTCTACTTGATTGCTTCTAGTGGGTTTAAACCAAGATGATAGTCTTGTGATTCTCGACATAATAACTAGTTATTCTGGATTTTCTTTCTTTCTTGGAATCTTCATGTTATTCCTCATGTTTCTCCTTAGCTCTTGGTTCCATGGAGTCTTCTATAGATTCCATGCTCTGAATATTCCAACTTTTCCTTTCATCATAGGATCATGGATGTAGATGGAAAACCAAGGATTCTTTAAGGCTTCTTTTCGAAGAAGACTTCTTCTGAACACATGCTGCTTATCATGGCTGCTACTTTCAATGGGAACATGGACAAATACTTCATAATCCTCAATGGATCATATCATTTAGGATTATCTCCCTCTTCATACATGAAGAGTTGATTTTTGTAATCAACTCCCTCTGTCTAAGAGAGTCGACGCTTTTGTCTGCATCCTTATTGCCTTTTGCAAAGTGTCACAAGTCTTTTTCTAATTTCCTCTTGATTGCTGACTTCTTTCTGTTTTGATTTCTTCTGGGTCTCTTCAAGTTTGATTCCAATTTCGGCTTATCTGGCAGTTGTTACTTATACAATAGATTCCACAGGAATTGTTACCAAATATTGTCAACATACTTCATCTTTTCATGTGTATTGCTTGACTTGTAGTCATCATGATAGCAATCCTTATCTTTTTATTCTTCCATAGGCATTGTTTCCCTTGAACATCTTATCTTCTAAGAAATAGATATACATGATATGTACATGAACTATGTAAACATGGTATGTACACAAACTTTGAATAATATTGTTACCTTGACTTAGACGAAGAAGTCTGCTTCATCTTGCTTAACTTTCTTTGAGGGTTCCTTTTATTTGGCAACTGTTGCTTCATGTGTTTCCTTCATTTTATTTAAATCACAACAATGGTTCTTGTAGTGACCATATCTTCGACAATTGAAGCATTGTATTTTTGACATATCATTTTCTTGATTTTGTTTCTTCCTTAAGCCAAACTTCCTCTTATTCTTGAAATTCTTGAATTTTGTTGTGAAGGCCTGATCATCATATTTTTTTTGGGATTTCTCTTTTGCGTTAATCCTTGATTCTTCTTGTGCACAACAAGTCCAAATCTCTTCAAGTGTGGGATACTCCTTTCTTGTGTTCAGGCTTGCGACAAATGCATCCCATGTCTTGAGAAGGCCATTGAGTACTATATTTACCAATTCCTTCTCTGAAATGATTTCTTCAATATATTGTAGTTGATCTATTAACTGATAAATTCTCACAAGGTATGATGTTATGCTGTCATCATTATTCATTTTCATGTCATGGAGCTCATTCTTCAGACTAATTACTTGTCCAATGTTTTTGACTGAGAAGAGGTTAGTTAGGGCATCGTACATCTTCTTAGATGAGTCAAGATGAGAGATTTAGGGCATCAAGTGGTATTTTACAGAGTCCACTATGATACTCATAGTGTTGATGCCATTTTCCTTGAATGTTTCCATAACTGCAACGTTCTGAGGCTCCTTCTCTTTTCCTACTTCAACTTGTGGTTCCATGATCTTGCCTTTCACAATATCCAATACTTTATTCTTGGCAAGGATGAGGTCAATCCTTGTCTTCCATGCTCTGAAGTTAGAAGCCCCTTCTAACTTGTTTTCTAACTTCATAAAATAATTCATGACTACTTTGACTTGGTCAACCTTTGACTTTGACTTTGACCAAAAACTCAAACTTGATGTCTTAGATTTCTGAGAGTACCAAGATGTACGCTAGGTTAGGGAACACCAGGCTATCAAAAAATTAGGTCAATATATTCACTTAAGGTGCCTCAACAAGAGGGTTAGGGTTTCGTTGCTGCAACAAAAACTTTGACTACAACTGCAACTGTAATTCATCAAATCCTCCCAATATATCTTCTAGCGGTTATACTGTTCGAAGATAGTGTGGGCCCATAACCTGTTATAAAAGTAGGTGTGCTCATTTCACCATAGACAATATAAAAATATTGTCACCCAACCATAGGCCGAAGCCACCCCCGAGCACCTTAACCTTGACAGAGAATAATTCTGGAAGAAAACCCTAGTCCTAATAGCCAATCAAGGTAGTGTATCACTCTCCAGAGCTAGCACACCAAGAAGAAATTCCAAACCATAACCAAGAGAGAGTCCAAGCCTAAAACCGAAAATGCAAGTTGAAGTAGCTGCAGCTGCAACTACTCTCCAAACTTGTGCACTTACTAAATTTCTGCAGTTGTGAGTTGTGTGTGTCCAAATGAGCTCTGGCATACTATATTTATACTTCTCTTTCTTAGCTGTCTGGGACGACTTCTATTTCTGGAGGTTAGAAACTCAATATTAATTATTCTCTTTAGCCGACTTTCCGTCTAGGGTTATGTCCAAGGATTTTAGGGTTTCTCTTGCTTCCCAAAATATTCTAGTCTTGTCAAGGTTACATGTGGAGTTTAATAGCTCCTGCAACTACCAAAATATCAACATGAAGAAGGCCTTGTATGGACTCAAGCAAGCTCCAAGATCTTGGTGTGCACGAATTGATAGTTACTTGACGAGACTTGGATTTTCCAAGAGTCATGCCGATCCAAACCTCTATTACAAGGTTATGAATGATGCACTTGTGATTCTACTACTATATTTTTGACAGGTGCAGATCCTCTCATTATTAATTGTAAGAAGGATCTAGCCTAAAAAATTGATATGAAGGATATTGGTATCATATACTACTACTTGGGACTAGAAGTATGGAAGAAGCGTGGTGAAGTCTTCCTATGACAAGGGAAGTATGTTGTAAAGATCCTTCAAAATTTTGGGATGATGGATTGCAAATCTATGGAAACTCCCATGGTAACAGATTTGAGAAAGTTGAGAGACTCTGATTATGATCCAGTAGACTCGTCCTTGTACCGACAATTGATTGGCTCATTGATGTACTTGGTGAATACCCAGCTGTACATTTTCTTTGCTGTGAACACGTTGAGCTAGTTCTAGGTGGAACCTAACAAAGAGAATTGTATAGATGCAAATCATATCTTGAGATATCTTCATGGGATGATAAATTATGGTTTGATATATGCCTCAAACAATGATGTACAACTACATGGATTTACTGATTCATATTGGACAGGGAGTGCAGATGATAGAAATTGTACTTTTGGTATGTGTTTCAGTTTGGGATTTGCTATGATATCATGGGCTAACAAAAACATAAGTCTGTTGAACTTAACAATGTAGAAGCAAAGTATATATTGCAACTTGTGATGCTTTTATAGAAGCAGTGTGGCTCCGTAAGCTAGTTTCTAGACTGTTTGATCAGGTGTTGGATTTGACTGTGATATATTGTGATAATTAGATCTGTGTGAAGCTCTCAGAGAACACGATGTTCCATGACAAGTCGAAGCACATTGAGATCAAGTAATATTTTTTCTGTGATAAAGTCAAGAGGGGAGAAGTGATTCTCTAGTATATCTCCAGTAATGAGCATACTATAGATATTTTGATGAATCCCTTGTCCAAGATAAAGTTTGCATACTTGAGGGAATATTTGGGGCTCGCGGAGATTTATCCCTTGGTTGAAAGGGAGGAGATGAATTCCTCGGTTGGGAGGGAGAATTGATATGTGGCATCATGGGCTTTTAGTGAGCTGTAAATGTGTATCATGCTAGTACAACTTAGAGATGGTCATACAACTTGGAGATGATGCTTGCATCATGCTAGTTATGATCATTCTATTACAACTTATATATGATACAAATGGTTGGAGTTATGGATGATACAATGGCCTGAGGTGGATTGTGATAGTACACCTTAGATGTGGACATACAACTTAGATATGATGTATTGACATCATGCTAGTTATGTTCATGCTATTACATCTTAGAGACGATGTCGGTGAGCCACATCATGCTAGATATGGCCATGCAAGTATATCTTATATATGACATACAACTTAGATATGATGTATTTACATCATGCTAGATATGTCATGCTAGTACGACTTAGAGATGACCATACAACTTAGAGATGATGTAGGGGGATCATGTCATGCTAGATATGATCATGCAATTACAACATAGATGTGGCATACAACTTAGATATGATGCATTGACATCATGCTGGATATGTCATGCTAGTACGACTTAGAGATAACATAGTGAGGCACTGATATACATCATGCGAGTACAACTTCGATATGGAATACAACTTATATATGATGCAAAACATCATGCTAGTATAGCTTAGATATGATCATACAACTTAGAGATGATGCAATGGAGAGGATGGTTCTTGGAGCCATTGAGGACATTCAACATCTGTTGGGATAGTCATTCTTCTAGGATGTATGTCCAAATTAGAAGAATGGTCCTTGTATCACTCTGTTGAGTGAGTAACTTATTCAACATCATGCCCGATTACTCAGATGGAGTATGGCCTCAAGATATGATGCACTTGATGCTATCAGATGATACTGATAGTGGTGATGTTGCTCATGATTTGATCTACGTGATCACGAGATAGCCTATGTGGCTATGATGATGCTACCAATAGAATGGTTTGTTTGTGCTCAAGACCATTACCGTTAATACCTCCCTAGCTAGGAGGGAGTGTTGATGTTACGGTAGCTGCAGGAGGTATTAACCTCCATGTGTAACCTTTGGCTAGAATAGAATATTCCAGAAGCAAGAGAAACCCTAAACATATGTGTAAAAACCCTAGAAGACAAGTACCTAGCATAATAAATAATATTAGAATATAATTACCATAAAGTCAGATCGGCCCAACCAGAAAAGTCAATGGATAGATTAATATAAATAGAGGACGTCTTGGCTCATTTGTTCACTCAACACACTCACTCTCTCAACTAGTTGAGTGCAAGTTTGGAGATGCAATGGAATACAAGGAAGGCACATCTTCTAGGGTGGTTCTTGGTGGTGCTTGGTGAAACTCTTGGTGATATTCTTGGTGATACTCTTGGTGATATTATTTCTAAGTATGAAGCAAGTTTGAGAGAGTAGTGTAGCTGCAATTGATGCAGTTGTGTATGGTATTTGTTATGTGGATATGGAGAATCTCTTGTGTGCTACCCTTGGAGAAGGAGCGCTCTACTTGTCTTGAGTTGTTGTTGCAGTTAGTAGCTAGGGTTTATCTATTGGATATAATGTTGCTTCCAAAATCATTCTATCTAGCAAAGGTTATGGTGATCGGGGGTGGCTGCGTGCCTATG
>ML779219.1:531331-541984 GCA_009831015.1 Picea engelmannii
TAAAATCTACACAATGGTGGTGAATTCTATGGAAAGGAATTTGATCAGTTCTGTAAGCAGCGTGGCATAGCACGCCAAAATACCACACCATATACCCCACAACAAAATGGAATTTCCAAGAGAATGAACATAACGTTGATGGATAAGGCAAGGAACATACTCAGTGGTGTTGGGCTCGCACAAGAATTCTGGGCAGAAGAAGTCGATATTGCAAGATATCTGGTGAATATGTCTCCTTCGTCGACACTAGTTGACATAATTACAAATGAGGTATGGTTTGGTAAGAATCCTTCAGTGGCACATCTCAAAGTATTTGGCTATTATGCATTTATGCACGTTCCCAAGGAAAAGAGGATCAAGCTAGAAAAGAAGGAAGTCAAATGTATTTTCATCAAATATAAATAAGGGATGAAAGCATATAAGCTCTAGGATACTGCATCAAGGAGAAAAATGTACAATCAATATGTGGTCTTCATGGAAGTCAGAGTTAAATCTAAGCTTGAGGAATTTGTTCAGACCAAGAATAATCTTGATATGGTGCGGTTTGAACTGAGGAATGAAGAATATGATTCAGATGAGTCGACTAAATCTGAGGAAGAGGTGAAGCAACTGACTCCGGTGGTAAGGAGGTCAGAAAGAGTAAAGAGAACAATTGATATGTATAGTCTGCTTGACTTCCATTCCACATTCGTGCTCACTACCATCAAGGATGAGCCCAAGTTGATCGATGAGGCAACCGACTCGGCAGAGGGTAAACTCTGGAAGGACACGATGTTCGAAGAGATGGAATCCTTGTACAAGAATGAGACATGGGATCTAGTCAAGTTACCTAGTGGAAGAAATCTTGTTGGTAGCAAGTGGGTGTTCAAGAAGAATATGAATGCCGCACGTCAAGTCGAGAAGTTCAAATCTCGACTGGTAGCGAAAGGTTATTCCCAAATCGAGGGAGTTGACTTCGGTGAGATTTTTTCCCCTGTTGCAAAACTAACTTCCATTAGAGTACTAATGTCTTTGGTTGCAACATTCGATCTGGAGATAGAACATATGGATGTGAAGACAATGTTCCTACATGGAAACCTGGAAGAAGAAATCTACATGAAACAACGTGAAGGATTTGTAGTAAAGGGTAAGCAAGAGTTAGTGTGAAAAATCAAAAGATCCCTTTATGGTCTAAAGCAATCACCAAAGATGTGGTACTAGAAGTTTGACACTCACATTCTTAGTTTGGGATTTATGAGAAACAAGGTTGATCACTGCATATATTCCAAGGAAGAAGCTGGTGGTTTCATTTATGTAACTTTGTATGTCAATGACATGTTGTTGATTGGAAACAACATGGACACAATAAATGAGGTGAAGAAGAAACCATCCTCCAAGTTAGACATGAAGGATATCGGTGCAACTAATTTCATTTTGGAAATGGAAATTAAGAAAGTCCGAGCTGCTAGAAATCTTTGGTTGAATCAGACGAACTATATTGAAACAATTCTAAAATGGTTCAATATGAAGGATTGCAAACCGATGAAGGTGCTAATTCCTGTGGGAGCAAGGGTTATTGTTGAACAATTTCCAAAGACACAAGAAGATATAGAGGACATGGCATGTGTTCCCTATGCAAGTGCTATTGGTATTCTAATGCATGCGATGGTATGCACTCAACCATACATTGCCCATGCAGTGGGAGTGTTGAGAAGGTACATGTCGACACCTAGAAAGGAGCACTAGAAAACTGTCAAAAGAGTATTTAGGTATTTATGTGGCATGAAGAATTATGCTATATGCTACCAAGGAAGACCTGGAGGTGACAGTGGTAAATTATATGTACATGGATTTGTTGACACCGACTAGGATAGAGATTTGGATCGATGGAGGTTGACCATTGGATATGTCTTCAAGATGTTCAGTGGAGCAATAAGCTGGATGAGTAAGTGACATATGGTCTTATCCTTGTCAACAACAGAATATGAATACATGGTGGCCACTCATGGAATCAAGGATGCGGTATGGCTTGAAAGGTTGTGTTTAGGAATCGGGTTTGAGGAGAAAGCTATGAAGGTAAGTTGCGACAGTCAAAGCACAATATTTCTGGAAAATAAACCTGCTTATCATTCAAAGACTAAGAACATTGATGTACAATACCATTTCATGAGAGATATGGTGGGAAGTAACAAGGTGATACTGGAGAAAGTAGACACGTTGGAAAACATAACAGATGATCCAAAAATGATCTTTAAAGACTTGGTTAAGTTTTAAGCATGTGTTCAATTACCAATTTAAGAATTAAGGAAAGAACAAGAAATTAATGATATATTATAACAACCTTCATAAAGAAATGAAGATCATAATATAATCACAAATAAAAAAAACCATAACAACAAGGTTGTTAACGAAGTTCAACAATATTGCCTACACCTCCAGGCCTTTGTCTCAGTGGGGGAGGCTTTCTTATTTCTATTCAATGCTTAAAAAGTACATCATAAATGTATCAAAAGGATTACAAACTGGTCTGGCTGTGTTATTCTCAACCTCAAGAATCCAACACAACTAACATCATTGAAAAAGGTTGAGTGTAGCTCCCGGAATTGGCCTTCAAAGTTTGCTTCCTCAATGGCTTCCCTACATAAAAGTGGCTTCAAGATTCACAAACTCATCATCATTCTACCAATATGAACGTACTTGGTCTGTCAAAAAACCTCTGATTTATATAGGATTTGAGTTGGTGATTCTATCCCAACTTCCTCCCAAGATTTGGCCTAAAATCAGGCTCCATATCCTCAGTTTTAGGCAAAATCTCCCAAAATCAACATAAAAAAAAACAAAACCATATAATATAGTGCAAAACCCATATTTGAAAAAACATGTGGGCACAATCCCTTTCTCTCGTGCCCCTAGTCATATGTGCGCTGCCATATGGCCGAGGGCTAGGCGCTGGACCTAGTCCTCTGGTCAAGCTCCAAACATCCTGGTCGTATGGGCCGTGTGTCCTGGACTGAACTCTCCACATAACACTGTGCTTTAATGTTCCATATCTTAGTTAGGGCCCTAGTCGCGTGGTGAGTTCCATGTGCTATGCGCTGACCCCCTCTGACCGAGGCTTAGCCCAAAAAACCGTGCCAACTACACTTAAAACTAACAATTTCCACATAGTTTAACAAGTCAAACACGTAGCCATATGGTGCGCCCCCTTTCAAAAAGTCGTGGATCCTCCCGGAGGTTAAGGGTTCGAATCCCTCAAAGCATCAACAAAATTTTTGGCCTAGCCAACATTGGAAAAATCTAGGGTGCCACGCGACACCCTCTGATTGGGATGCATGTCACCCCGTGGTTCGCCCGTACGGTACAATCACCACACAATCAAAAACCTAGTCAACATGCACAGTTGTCTACCATGTCACTTCCATACAACCACATGTCATGCCACATCAACATCCGTACTGCCAAGTCACCTGCCATGTCATCATCTATACTACCCAATCACCCTACCATGTTAACATCCGTACAACCACCTGTCATCCATACTGCCATGTGTCATCTCGTCATTGGGCCATGTCACGTATAGACTTCCATGTGTCACGTCAGTATAGTGCCATGTGTCATTTTCGTACTGGTCCAACTCAACCTGAAAATGCCAAAACTGAGTGACACATGTGTCCCTGCTGACATCACCTATTGTACTGCTGACGTCAACAGTATGACCTGTTGACTTTGACCAGTTGACGTTTTTTCTTGTTTAGGAAATCGATCATAACAAAATATCTTTCGCATACGGTGTCCATTTGCGGAAAAAATTATAAGGTTGGAATCAACCCGACGAGCCCAACGCATGGGCTCTAGTTTCATCCAATTTCGAGAACTTTTTTTTTTATGCCTTCCTGGATCCAGTTTGGATCATGCCTCCCCACTAAGACTTTTTGTTCCTCCAAAGGGGTATTAACCAGTCATCAAGTGCAAGATATGCCACCCCACTTATCCTTTGTCTTTAAACTCTATTTTGTGCACCATAATTAATTACAAAACAACGATGAAAACTGACATCGTATTTTTAGCCACTTGTACTCTCTCACATCTTACTGTAGCCTCTACCTTCCATGTTGAAAACATTAGCAATTATAACATTAGAAATATGACTACAAATGAACTAATATGTTTGATGTGCTTGGACGACATTAGCTTATCTTGAAGCAAAGTATGATTGAATTTCCATTCTACAACCATCTCATGTTCATTCTTAAGATCAACTGCTTTACTTGGAACAATTATAGGTGTGTTGGTCACATAAACTGCCTTCCTTAATTGTTCCATTGTTTGAAGAGATTGATTTGCTTTTAAGTGATGAGAATGTACAACACATTCATTGCCTTCTTTAGTTAAGTAATATTGATTCTGTTCCTCATAGAAGATTTCTTTGTGATCATACAAATAAGGGCTGCCTAAGACCATTCCACATTCATTGAGTGGCACCCCATCACACGTTACCTCATCCACAAACTTTGATGAAATTGAAAACTTTAAAGTGCATTACTTTGTTATGTGCAATGTATGATTGTTTCTTATCCATTTAAGTGAGTAAGGTTTATGATGTAGCTTAGTTGTCAATCCCAATTGTTTAACCACTTCCTCTGAAATCAAGCTATATTGAGATCCATTGTCTATCAATGCATCGATCTTAGTATGTTTCATTATCACCCTTATGTGAAACAACTTACTTCTAGAATCATATCCATCACCAATTTTACCTGTCAAACCAACTGTTGTGATTTTAGTCTCATCACCTAAATCATATCCCAAGTCTGTTGGTCATGTTGTTGTTGCAATTGTTTGCCTCCCTTTCTTCTCTTTGACCCACTTTGGTCTCTTCTCTGGTGTAATTGCCAACAATGGTCACCATTGTGCCCTTCTTTCTTGCAATGCTTTCAAGAAATCTTCTCTTCCTTCACTGTCACTAAATTTGCTTTCTTTCCATTCCCCTTTCTTTTGTCCTCTTTCCTTGAAGACGATTCCCATGATACACCAACTCCTGTTTTCCCTGCTTCAATGTATGTTTCTTTAACATAAACCTCATCAAGATTAGTAGGTCCAAACATAAATATAGTGTTACAAATATGTGTAGGTAAACCTCCTATATACTTCATAAGAGTTTCTTGCGTATGTAATGGAATATTTAACATTAATGCCATCATACAAAATTCATCTGTGTATTCTTGCACTGTTTTCCCTTTTCTTAGTTTAAGACTTTTCCATTCAATTAAATCCTTATCCTTATAACCCAAAGGATAAAATTGCTTTCTAAGTGAAAAAACAAAATCTTACCATGATGGAAATACATTACCAACTTGTTGCGTACCATTTTGCAACTTACTATGCCACCAGATGAGCGCTGTGCCTGCAAGACGAAGCGATGCCAACTTGATTTGTGTTGCCTAATCTTTGATTTGTTGCACACTGCAATAAAATTCCATTTGTCTAACCCAATTATCAAGGCTCTCAGGATTGACTTCACCATCATACATGGGCAATTCAAATTTAACATCAAGCTTAAGTAAAGGCATATCATGTTTATGTTTATGGGAATGTTTTCTTGCAATTGAAGTTTCACTTGTACTTGAAGAAGAAGAAGATGATGGAGAAGAAGGAGGTGAAGGAGGAGGTTTAGGAGGATCGTCTCTTTCTTCACGTTTGTCTTGTTTTCACGATTCCTCTTGGAAAGGCCTCTTCCGTTCCAAGCAATCCTCATATAATAACTTTACCATCTCAGACATGACACATAAAGTATTTTGCAACTCTATCTCGTTCTGAGACATTCCTTCTTCCGATGCCGTCTCCCGACTTTGAGAAGTCCTCTTTCTTGATCCAATCTCAGGATCCCCTTCTACAAGCTCACCTTCACCATGACTCAACTTTTCCCTGATAATCATGCAAACTCAAACAACCAACAATCAACCTGCTCTGATACCACTTGATCTAAAAATGATCTTTAAAGACTTGGTTAAGTTTTAGGCATGTGTTCAATTACCAATTTAAGAATTAAGGAAAAAAAAAGAACTTAATGAGATATTATAACAGCCATCATAAAGAAATGCAGATCATAATATAAGCACAAAGAACAACAAACCATAACAACAAGGTTGTTAACGGAGTTCGACAAGATTGCCTACGTCTCTGGGCCTTTGTCTCAGTGGGGGAGGCTTTCTTATTCCACTTGAATGCTTCAAAAGTACATCAGAAATGTATCAAAATTATTACAAACTGGTATGTATGTGTTCTACTCTACCTCAAGAATTCAACATAACTGACGATATTGAAAAAGGTTGAGCATTGCTCCTGGAATTGGCCTTCAAAGTTTGCTTCCTCAATGGCTTCCCTGCATAAAAATGGCTTCAAGCTTCACAAACTCATCATAATTCTGCCAATATGAACCTCCTTGGTATGTCAAAAAACCTCTGATTTATATAGGATTTGAGTTGGTGATCCTATCCCAACTTCCTCCCAAGATTTGGCCTCAAATCAGGCTCCAGATCCTCAGTTTTAGGCAAAAATCTCCCAAAATCAGCATAAAAAACAAAACAAAAACCATATAATATAAAGAAAAACCCATATTTGAAAAAAAATGTGGGTGCAACCCATTTCGCCCAGGCCCCTAGTCATGTGGGTGCTTCCATATGGCCGAGGGCTATGCATTTGACCTAGTCCTCTGGTCAAGCCCCAAACATCCTAGTCGTATGGGCCATGTGTCATGGTCTGAACTCTCCACATAACCCCACACTCCACTGTTATAACTCTTAGTTAGGGCCCCGGTTGGGTGGTGAGTGCCATGTGTTATGCGTTGACCCCTCCGAAATTGGCTTAGCCCAAAAAACCACGCCAACTGCACTTAAAAAAAAGAATTTCCACGTAGTTTAACAAGTCACACACGTAGCCCGATGGTGCGCCCCCTTTCGTGAAGTTGTGGCTCCTCCTGAAGGTTAAGGGTTCGAATCCCTCGGAGTATCAACAAAATTTTGGCCTAGCCAACATTGGAAAAATATGGGGTGCCGTTGGCACAGGGGTAGACCCAGGGTTCAACGCTTCAATAAAGCACCAACAAAACCCTAACTACCGACCCTTTCGGCAACACCTGCGAAGTAGGCAAAGTCTAACCCGAGGTAGAGGCAGGGGGGGTTACAGGACTCAGGTGTTTGTAACCGAGATGGGACACTGATATGTGATTATAATGCTTCTACATAGTACTTAGGAACAACATGCATCAACCTATTAGTCTTACTCACATCGTAGATCAAACCCTAAGTACAAATTGACACAGTAACAATGACAACATATACATCACACTTAGCATCATAAGTTAGATCTAGCACATTCAACATAAATAAAGCACTAAACATTCATAGATCTATCTATTATACATAACAATCAATGCACTAAGAAGATCCACAACATAAACATCATAGCAAAAATCAAACCATCAACACATGGTATACGTGGTTCACCCCAGTGTAGGGCTACGTCCACCAATTGCTTCTTCTTCTTTATTAGGCTTCAATCTCTTACATTCATCTTCTCCTATGCACTAAGCCACAGATCCAAGCTTCATATCGGACAGGTGCTCTGTGCACTAAGCACCAGATCCACCTTCCCAAAATCAGGTCAACGCACAGAGCCAACTCCTCTATCAAGCACAAAACCTTACATACACAATCTATTTCACTAAGCAACCCAAAATTACTTTCACTTAGCCTTGTAAGCTATCGACCTTCACTAAGCTTCTTCTACCTTACAATCTTTACTTATTTATACTAATACATTCACTTACAAAAGGGTCTAATCATGGGTAAACCCATGGGTCGACATCCCATAAACCCTAATACAAAAACCCTAATGAACCCCTTCCTGGGTCCACAAATCAAGTGATATCTTGCAATCTCAGCTTTGCCTAGGCATTCCTTCCTTGATCACTGCATCAAAGTCCAAAAAGTGGTCAAAACTGACCAATATTTCCTCAAAACTTGGTCGAGGGCCAAGAGGCCCCCAACACTCACTTGTGACTTGTCCCGAGTCACTCAGATTTGGGAAACGCCGCTTCAAAGGCCTCGAGCTTCACTCGAGCTGCCTCGACTTGCTGCTTCACCTAAGCCTCTTTCTCAACGAGCTCTTGGATCATTTTCTCTATAACAAGCCCTTCCAGGCATTGTTCCACTGTTGCAACCACTTGGTCTAGCTACGAGCCTTGTCCTTCGATCTCTTGAAACACTGTGCAGGTTTCATCCCACACCGATTGTAGCCTTTGTGTGAATTCCATCACTCTGCCCTCGATGGTATTAATCTGTTGCTCGACCACGTGTTGTTCTTGTGATCTCTTCATTCTCTCGACTACAATGAGTAACTTCATTTGTGCTTGTACTGACAGTGCCTGCTGCTACGCCTCTTGTAGCTGCGCTTCTAGTTTCCTCAGCTCTGGATTTTCTGCGAGGCATTCATAAGTCTACGCACTCCTATCTCTCAATTGTTTTCATTCTGAGGTGAGGGCTATGATACTTCCTACTACACTCTTAGCGTCTTCCTCCCTCTGGTCACGCACTTCTTGCGGGGTGCTTGGTACTGCTTGGATTTCTAGGTCTGTTATCCTTGCTTGAAGCTGCTGGATGGCCTCAGAGAGCTTCACCACTTGAACCTCAATTGATTCATGTTACTCTTGTGCCAAGCCCGACACAGAACGAAGTGCTTTTCTCACTACTTCTTTGACCGCAGTCTGCTCTGCAAGAAACTGGTCATTTTCTCTTTGTATCTTTTATTTGTATTCCTCGAGCATCGCCCAAAACTCATCTTTCTTGTTTTCATAAGCGGTTACATAGTACCGCGCAACTCGTAATTTCTCCAAGATCTCTTCTTTCTCTTTCTTCAGGGCTTCTGCAGTCGTTTCCTTTTCTTCTTGAACTTTCTGAAGCCGAGCCTCTGTTGCATCTGCTAATCTTCTCAATTGGGCAGGCTCATCCCCCAATTCTGCAATCTCCGACGAGGAAGGCACAGTAGGGACGACACGGACCGAGCGAATAGCTTCTTGTATCTCCTTCAGCTCCTTCTCAACCTTTACATACAACTCTTCCTGCTTTTCTCCATATCTCTAAAAGAGATCTTCAGATGCATCCTCCATCGCTCCGCAGACTAGACCGATATCATCCTCTGTGAGTGTAGCCTCTAGCTAAGACTTATTGGTGTGGGTCTTCTTTCTTGCCGAGGGTTTCTTTGGAGAAACCTTCCTCTTCTTCGGTGTTTCTATCTCGGTAGGGAGATCCTTCGGCGGTGTAGCTTTGCCTTCTCCTTTCTTTTCTCCTCCTTCTCCTCCTGCTTCTTGATTTACTTTGTCTCCTCCTCCTCTTATGGGCGAGCTAGGTCTACTTTCTTCCGAGGCACTGTCCTCCTCATCAATCTCTATGTTCTGAACTTCTTCCTTTTTCTTTTTCTTCTTCGCACTTGATTGTCCTACATGCTCGAACTGGGTGACCAAGGGGCTTCCTATGATGTCAGGGTTGGAGAGTTGTGCATCATCAACCGATACAAGGAACTCCTCTGGCCATTCCTTTGTGATCTGTTCCATGTCTTCGTCGTCCAACTTGTAATAGGACCATAACTCTTCCTTACTCTTATCTCTGTGCGCAGTGATATAAATAAAATGTGGATCTGAGCGAAACTTAGCTAGTGGTATGTACTGGTGCAAGGTGCGTGATGTCATGCATGGGAACGACTCAATGGAAACCTTCAGTTGTTGATAGTAGGCATGGAACACTACGTTTGACCGCCATTGCTTCGACATGTCATTCGTATACCATTAGGTTGAGAACCTCACGACCAACGACTCTGAAGGTTCAATCTCCGGGAAGGTTGCTCCCTCAGGCATTTGCCAAGCGACAAATGCAATCAACACAAGTAGCTAGCTAAAGTGGAACTCGTATCCCTGATCTTGTGCTCCGCGACAATCTTTCTCAAGCTCCTTGACGAGGTAACTCGCCCAATTCATCTACATCCCCTCCACGCATTTTCCTGCGAGATCCACCATGAACCCGATGACCTGTGTGGGGAGATTTTTTCTGACAAGATTGCCAGCAATGAGTTGGAAAGCGAGGCGCACTGTGCCATCCTGGATAGAGGCTACCTTGTACCCTCACTTTCCTGACATAGTTACCAACTTAATGAGAACTCTACAAAGTTCTTGTTTTTTGGGGGTCAAGTTTTTTACTTTGTTTTTAAAAATGGTGCTACCAGTAGCACCCCCTCCCTTTTTAGGTGGTTTTTTGATAGTTTAAATTTTTTGATACATAAGGTTTCCACTTTTTTGTTTTTAAATGCTTGTATTTTCATTTATTTTCAAATTGTTTAATTTTTTTATTTTTTTTTTCTCAACTGTGTTTTTTCATCTATTTTCAAACTTTTCTATTTTTATTTTTATTTTTAATTTTATTTTTATTCAATGGTGTTTTTAATCATATTTCCATGCTCCATCCATTGTTAAAAATGTTGTACACCATTTATTTTTTTAAAATTAAGATTTTTCATATAATTATGTGTCCCTAATTAAGTTATGATTCCATACTTTTTAAATATAGTAGAAAATATCATTTTTAACACATTATTTTACCTTTACTTCAATACATAGAAAATAAT
>ML779219.1:554906-566978 GCA_009831015.1 Picea engelmannii
TAACCTCCATGTATAATTTTTGGCTAGAACAAAATATTCCAGAAGCAAGAGAAACCCTAAACAAATGTGTAAAAACCCTAGAAGACAGGTCAACCTAGTAGAATAAATAATATTAGAATATAATTACCAGAAAGTCAGGTCGGCCCGGCTAGAAAATTCAATGGAAAGATTAATATAAATAGAGAATGTCTTGGCTCATTTTTTCACTCAACCCACTCATTCTCTCAGCCAATTTATCACAAGTTTGGGGCTGCAGTGGCATACAAGGAAGGGACATCTTCTAGGGTGGTTCTTGGTGAAACTCTTGGTGATATTCTTTGTGATACTCTTGGTAATATTCTTGGTCATACTCTTGGTGATATTGTTACTAAGTATGGTGCAAGTTTGAGAGAGTAGTGCAGTTGTAGCTGCTGCAATTGTGTATGGTACTTGTTCTGTGGATATGGAGACTCTCTTGTGTGCTACCCTTGGAGAAGGAGCGCTCTACTTGTCTTGATTTGTTGATGCAGTTAGCAGCTAGGGTTTCTCTATTGGTTATAGTCTTGCTTCCAGAATCATTCTATCTAGCAAAGGTTATGGTGCTCGGGGGTGGTTGCGTGCCTATGGTTGGGTGACAATAGTGATATTTTCTATGGTAAAACGAGCACATCGAATATTTTAAAAGGTTATGGGCCCACACCACCTTTAGGACAGTCTAACCACTGGAAGGTAGTGTGGGAGTTCTTTGTTAAGCTCGTTGTAAGAATTAGTTGCAACTGCATCTAGGGTTTCTGATATTGCAACTGTAACAAGCCCTAATACAACTCTTTGGGAACCTTAAGTGAAGCGTTGGACCTAAGTTCTGGATATTCTAGTGCACCTTAGTCTAGCACACCTCTTGGTATTCTCAACCAACAAAAACATCAAGCTTGAGTTTTTGAGTCAAAGTCGAAGTTTGAATGGTCAAAGTCAAAGTCATAGTTAAAGGTTAACTTTTGGTCAATGTTAATTTTGTGGTCAAAGTTGAAATTTCAGAGTTTCTAGATTTTTCTAATCATTGAACCTTTTTGATTTAGTTTCTAACCTCTTCTTGTTAAGATGGCGTCTACTTTCAAATTAGAAGACACACTGAACGATGTTGCAAATTTCAAAGGTATGAACTTGTATATGCTTTTCATGTTATATCATCCAACAAAATCACGAGTGTGTTTGCATGGAATGTACAAAGGGAACTTGTCTAAGCAGTGATCTTGGATTAAGTACATTCAAAGGACCAAGCAGTTGAGGCTCTAGGTTCCAGGTTTGATTGATCAAAATATTAAGTTTCAATTTGCACATATCAAGGTTGATAGTTGCTATAGTATAAGTAAACATTATAGATGTGACAACAATATTTGAAAGGTTCTATTACTGTTAGGTATACTTGGTTGCATGTAAGTACTATTGATATAGATGCTTATTGCACTTGTTTTCTGTAGGCGCAATTCTCACTCAGAACGATCATCCAGTGGCATACCATAGTGAGACACTCTCAGATACTATCCAAAAATACCCCACCTATGACAAGGAAATGTATTCCATTATACAAGCCTGTCGTCAATGGAAACATTACATTCTAGGAAAGGAGACGATCATCCACATTGATCATGAGCCTCTGTAGTTCATACAGACACAGGGGAAATTGCAGAACGACTGCCATCAGAAGTGGTCCACCTACATGCATCAAATCCATCTCAACATCAAGTATAAGACATGGATCTCAAATCGTGTCCCTGAATGCCTCAATCGACCTCCTCTGGTTTCACTCACCACTGTGCTCCATTCCCATGGACATGAGGCATCTGAGTGGCCCCAAATTTATAAGCAAGATCCAAACTTCACCGCCACCTATAAACTCTTGGGTACATGCATGACTGTCACCGATTTTCACATCCAGGATGAACTATTATGCCATCTCAGCCATCTCTGTGTTCCTACAAGCGAGCGTGCAAATACAATTTTGGAAGTCCACTATAATCGAATGGCATGAAATTTTAGAGTGGAGAAAACTATGGGTGTTAGTCAGAAAATTTTTTGTTGGCCAAAACTTCGATATGAAATAAACAAGTATATTAGATCTTGCACTGCCTATTCTATTTCCAATCCATCCATCAAGAAGCAAGGCTTATACACCCCTCTTCCTACCCCCCAAAATCCTTGGGAATCCATATCAACGGATTACATGTCTAGACTTTCGTCCACCAAGCAAGGCAATGATTGCATATTTGTGGTTGTTGATTAGTTTTCGAAGATGGATATCCTCATAGCATATAAGAAGAATATCACAACGACATATATTTCCAATCTCTTCTTTGAACGAGTGTGGGTCCATTTTGGGATACCACAGACCATCATCTCTGACCAGGACATCAGGTTCCTCAACACATTTTGGTCAAGTCTCTGGTCACTGTTGGACACCAAGCTCACTAAATCCACTGCTTTCCACCCCCAAACAGACGACCAAACATAGGTCATCAATCAGAGTTTTTTTTCACATCCTGCACATGTACAACTCTAAGCATCGATGTACATGGGATGATAGTCTCCCCTATGTTCAACACAGTTACAACAAGGCTCTCCACCGACCATTTCCCATTTCAGGTGGGGTTGGGATTCCAACCCTTGGGTCCCATTGATGTTTCACTACCTCTTTCCACAAAACAAACATACTCTTCCCATGTTCAATCTGAGACCGAAAAATCCATTAGATTCATTGAGCGGATTCAGCACATCCGCCAACAGGTCCAAGAGATTTTGTAGAAATATAATGCTAAGTACAAGAACCTCCATGATCAACATAGGGTACTGCGCTAGTTTTAGGTTGGAGACAAAGTCTGGTTACATTTGTAGAAGAAGTCTCACAGGACCAATCATAATCTTCACCCACTTCTCTATGGGCCTTACAGTATCACCAAGGTTGTGGGTAGCAATTATTTTGATCTCAACACTCCATCCTTCCTTGGCATACACCTAGTGTTCAATGTGGACCTCCTTCGACCATATTTTCCACCATTATTGGACACCTTCGAGATCGTAGAACAACTGACACCAAAAAATCTCAACCCTGACTGCATGGAACAATCATCCACTGATCAAATAGTGGACACACAGGTCAATGGCACTCACCAATAGAGGATCCAACTTTATCGGGTTGTTAAGGCAAGGAAAATCCTACACCAAGGCAAGTGGCTCACCCGGGGCCAAATCCAACATAAGTTTCCTCACTTGATTGGGGAACTCAACGCAATGAATACCATTGCTTCCTAAGGGGGGAGGATTGATCCAGGTGGATATTGGTGGCAACCCACCGATTCCAACTGATTCCTCTTGTCCGTTTTTGGTTCAACATGTTCTTCTGTACTTCTTTGTAATTGTGGGTTCTACACTTTTGAGGCTGTCAGATTCCCTACACATCTTCCAGGTGGATATTGGTGGCCTCTCACCTAATCCAACTATCTTATTTTGTATGTTTTCATGTCAACACATCTTGTTGTACTTCTAGGGCCGTTTTGGGGCCCTAAACATTATTTTTTTGTCTCACCACAGTCAAGTTGTAGATGAAGTCAGTGTTTAATGATGTATTGTTTAGCTCTCTGAAATACCTTTCCAATGGGCTGTCACATGCCTAAAACGGAGGTCGTGTGCAAATGTTACGACCCTAGCAAGTTGAGGTACCAACTTACCCATAGGGGCCCACATGAATTTTGGCGTTTCACCTCCTAGGGTTAGATTTTTGGATGTCTAGGATTTTGTAATTCATGATTAATATAAAAAATGCCTCTGGAGCCTCATTGTAATCATTCTTCTCAGATGGATGTGCATAGCAACTACATATCTTCTTAGAGATAGCTACCACCATTCAAGCAAGTGTTTCAGTTCTGCAATTTTACAGTTTCAACCTATTTCATTTATTCAATAGAATATATTGTTCATTGGATATCTGTGTTGTTCTTCATATCTCTGTGTTTATTGTATTCAGTCAGTTAATTAGTTCATTCTGCTCCTAAATCTGGATCAACTATGATGGAAGAATATCAATCCATCATGAAAAATGATGTATGGGAAATTGTGCTTGGACCCGAAGGAAAGTCTATAAATGGGTTTACAAGATAAATCATGTAGTAGATGGGAGTATCGATAAATACAAGGAAAGATTCGTGGCTAGAGGGTTCTCCTAGCAGGAGGGAGAAGACTATGATGAGACGTTTTCTCCAGTTTCCAGATATACCTCTATTAGAGCCATCCTATCTCTTACTACATCCATGGGTTGTATTTTACATTAGATGGATGTAAAGACCAATTTTCTCAATGGAGTAATTGAGGAAGAAGTATACATAGAGAAACCTCAAGGTTTTGAGGTACACCTGAGAGAAAACCATGTATGAAGTGTTATAAAAGTAGGTGTGCTCGTTTCACCATAGACAATATAACAATATTGTCACCCAACCATAGGCCGAAGCCACCTCAATCACCTTAACCTTGACAAAGAATAATTCTGGAAGAAAACCCTAGGCCTAATAGCCAATCAAGGTAGCGTATCACTATCCAGAGCTAGTGTACCAAGCAGAAAGTCCAAACCATAACCAAGAGAGATTCCAAGCCTAAAACCAAAAATACAAGTTGCAGTAGCTGCAACTGTAGCTACTCTCCAAACTTGTGCACTTACTAAATTTCTGCAGTTGCGAGATGTGTGTGTCCAAATGAGCTCTGGCATCATGTATTTATACTTCTCTTTCTTAGATGTCTAGACCGACTTCTCTTTCTGGAGGCTAGAAACTCAATATTAATTATTCTCTTTAGACGACTTTTCTTACAGGGTTATGCCCAAGGCTTTTAGGGTTTCTCTTACTTCCCAGACTATTCTAGTCTTGTCAAGGTTACACGTGGAGGTTAATAGCTCCCACAACTACCAAAATATCAACACTCCCTCCTAGATAGGGAGGTATTAAATGAAATGATCTTGAGAACAAACAAATCATTCAACCGGTAGCATCATCATAGCCACACAAGATATCTCTTGATCAAATCACGAGAACTATCATCACTATTAGTATCATCTGATATAATCAACTACATCATCTCTCTAAGCCATACTCCATCTAAGTAATCATGCATGATGCTGAATACATCACTTACTCCACAGAGTGATATAATAACCATTCTTCTAATATGGACATATGTCCTAGAAGAATAACTGTTACAAGAGATGTTGGAAGACACGCCATGGGCTACAAGGACTATTCTTCTAATCCAAACATATGTCCTAGAAGAATAAATGTCCTGGACCATTTTATGTTCGGAAAATGTCTGTCCACCAACACACTGACTATCCATATAGATGGTAATCATTTCCAACACTACTGATAGTATTTATGGAAATCAGAACAATGCCATTCAATAGAACACAATTGTGTCTATCCATAGTAGTACACAACTACTATCCAGTGGTACAAAACTACTATCTAGTGGTACACAACCACACCAAATAGCACACGACTACTTAGTCAGTGACACATAGTCACAACTAGTGGAACACATCCACCACAATGCCATACATCTACTATCTAGAGACATACCGTCTCCACAACAATCATATCATCTGATATCAACTAGTATAAAACAATATCATGATATAAAATGAGTCATTTGGGCCATTCTTCTACTCACATATGTGAGATTTGGAAGAGAATCTTCCTTCAGAAGGTAAAACATCAGCCATGGGCTATATGGACTATTCTTCTCAAGCATAGAAGAATAACTGTCCCTGATTTCTGAGACTGGACCATTCACCTAACTAGGCCATTCCTCCAGAACTAATCATAATGCAACCTGGAAAGAATGAGTCTACCCTAGGGAATTCCTATCCCTGATTGCTAAACCTGGACCATTCACCTAACTGGGCCATTCCTCCGGCACTAATCATAGTGAAACCTGGAGATAATGAGTCTGCCCTAGGGAATGACTGTCCGGACCATTTCCTAATGGAAATGACTCTCCTGCATCAACCTCCAAAACATGCCATTCTTCGAAACTGCTCACAACTGTTAACTTCAAAAGAATGAATGCTCGACGAGGCATACCATTCTACTTGGCCACTACCCAGAGTGACTTCCAAGAAGAATGATTGTCCTAGACCATTCCCCCACACTGGCCACAAGGGGAATCACTGTATATGACACATCAACAATCTATCAGACCATTTTCATTACAAAAATGACTGTTCGACCTGGACCATTTTCCGAACTGGAAAATGCCCATCCGTTAGAAATATCAAACCATTTTCCGAACTGGAAAGGAACTACTCATCCTGGACCATTTTTCGAACTAAAAAATGTCTGTCCATAAATCAATAACATATCAATGCTCCCTCCCAACTTGGGAGTAATTTCTTCCTTTTTCAATAAGGAAGTTGTCTCCACAAGCCCCAACTTGTTTCTTAAGTACACATACTTTTCATCTTGGACAGAGGCTTTACCAAAGTATCTACTATCTTCTCATTGGTGGAGATATACTGGAGAACCACTTCTCTCTTCTGGAATTTATCACGAAGAATATAATGCTTGATCTCAATGTACTTCAGTCTGTCATGGAACACTGGTTTTCTCTGAAGGATTCACATAGATTTGATCATTACAATATATCATGGTTGAATTTAGTACTTCTGCTTCCTGTTAGCTCATCACATCATGGCAAAGATCAAACTGAAACATATCCAAGTAACACTTCTTCTGTCATCATGAGAGTTTGTCATGGATCAACAATCCGTCATCCCAGACTTCAGAGTAACCATTCTGATACACTATTTCTATCATAGAAGATTTTCACCACACTTTTGCTGTATATATAAGATACTCTCCATATAAGGTCTTCTTATATCTGCATACATGGGTCTCTTTTTGGTATAAGCTTCTTTCTTTTATTTGGGAAGAACAGTCTTTTACATGTAAATTCCAATCCATGGATACCGCAGGAGGTATATCTGGCTTATTGGGACAAGCTGTCGTCATAGTATTCTCCCTCCTTCTGGAAGAACCTCTGAATCTCACAATGCTTCCATTCATAAGTCTTTTTCACATTTTATTACATACATTGTTCTCTATCATAACTTCCATTTCTTGTACTTGATTGCTTCTAGTGGGTTTAAACCAAGATGATAGTCTTGTGATTCTCGACATAATAACTAGTTGTTCTGGATTTTCTTTCTTTCTTGGAATCTTCATGTTATTCCTTAGGTTTCTCCTTAGCTCTTGGTTCCATGGATTCTTCTATAGATTCCATGCTCTGAATATTCCAACTTTTCCTTTCATCATAGGATCATGGATGTAGATGGAAAACCAAGGATTCTTTAAGGCTTCTTTTCGAAGAAGACTTCTTCTGAACACATGTTGCTTATCATGGCTGCTACTTTCAATGGGAACATGGATTAGCTCCCTCTTCATACATGAATGCATGCTCTTATTTTGGATTTTTGTAATCAACTCCCTTTGTCTAAGAGAGTCGATGCTTTTGTCTGCATCCTTATTGCTTTTTGCAAAGTGTCACAAGTCTTAACTTTCTTAACTTTCTTTGAGGGTTCCTTTTATTTGGCAACTGTTGCTTCATGTGTTTCCTTCCTTTTCTTTAACTCAGAACAATGGTTCTTGTAGTGACCATATCTTCGACAATTGAAGCATTGTATTTTTGACATATCATTTTCTTGATTTGGTTTCTTCCTTAAGCCAAACTTCCTCTTATTCTTGAAATTCTTGAATTTTGCTGTGAAGGCCTGATCATCATATTTTTTTTGGGATTTCTCTTTTGCATTAATCCTTGATTCTTCTTGTGCACAACAAGTCCAAATCTCTTCAAGTGTGGGATACTCCTTTCTTGTGTTCAGACTTGCGACAAATGCATCTCATGTCTTGAGAAGGCCATTGAGTACTATATTTACCAGTTCCTTCTCTGAAATGATTTCTTCAATATATTGTAGTTGATCTATTAACTGATAAATTCTCACAAGGTATGATGTTATGCTGTCATCATCATTCATTTTCATGTCATGGAGCTCATTCTTCAGACTCATTACTTGTCCAATGTTTCTGACTGAGAAGAGGTTAGTTAGGGCATCATACATCTTCTTAGATGAGTCAAGATGAGAGATTTAGGGTATCAAGTGGTCTTTTACAAAGTCCATTATGATACTCATAGCGTTGATGTCATTTTCCTTGAACGTTTCCATAACTGCAATGTTATGAGGTTCCTTCTCTTTTCCTGCTTCAACTTGTGGTTCCATGATCTTGCCTTTCACGATATCCAATACTTTATTCTTGGCAAGGATGAGGTCAATCCTTGTCATCCATGCTCTGAAGTTAGAAGCTCTTTCTAACTTGTTTTCTAACTTCATAAAATAATTCATGACTACTTTGACTTGGTCAACCTTTGACTTTGACTTTGACTTTGACTGGGTCAACCTTTTACTTTGACCAAAAACTCAAACTTGATGTCTTATCTTTCTGAGAGTACCAAGATGTATGCTAGGTTAGGGAACACCAGGCTATCAAAAAATTAGGTCAATATATTCACTTAAGGCGCCTCAACAAGAGGGTTAGGGTTTCGTTGCTGCAACAAAAACTTTGATTGCAATTGCAACAGTAATTGATCAAATCCTCCCAATATATATTCTAGCGGTTATACTGTTCGAAGATAGAGTGGGCCCATAACCTATTATAAAAGTAGGTGTGCTCATTTCACCATAGACAATATAAAAATATTGTCACCCAACCATAGGCCGAAGCCACCCCCGAGCACCTTAACCTTGACAGAGAATAATTATGGAAGAAAACCCTAGTCCTAATAGCCAATCAAGGTAGTGTATCACTCTCCAGAGCTAGTGCACCAAGAAGAAATTCCAAACCATAACCTAGAGAGAGTCCAAGCCTAAAACCGAAAATGCAAGTTGAAGTAGCTGCAGCTGCAACTACTCTCCAAACTTGCGCACTTACAAAATTTCTGCAGTTGTGAGTTGCATGTGTCCAAATGAGCTCTGGCATCCTATATTTATACTTCTCTTTCTTAGTTATTTGGGACGACTTCTATTTCTGGAGGCTAGAAACTCAATATTAATTATTCTCTTTAGCTAACTTGTCGTCTAAGGTTATGTCCAAGGATTTTAGGGTTTCTCTTGCTTCCCAAAATATTCTAGTCTTGTCAAGGTTACATGTGGAGGTTAATACCTCCTGCAACTACCAAAAATCAACATGAAGAAGGCCTTGTATGGACTCAAGCAAGCTCCAAGATCTTGGTGTGCATGAATTGATAGTTACTTCACGAGACTTGGATTTTCCAAGAGTCATGCCGATCCAAACCTCTATTACAAGGTTATGAATGATGCACCTATGATTCTACTGCTATATTCTTGACAGGTGCAGATCCTCTCATTATTAATTGTAAGAAGGATCTAGCCTAAAAAATTGATATGAAGGATATTGGTATCTTATACTACTACTTAGGACTAGAAGTATGGAAGAAGTGTGGTGAAGTCTTCCTAGGACAAGGGAAGTATGTTGTAAAGATCCTTCAAAATTTTGGGATGATGGATTGCAAATCTATGGAAACTCCCATGGTAACAGATCTGAGGAAGTTGAGAGACTCTGATTATGATCCAGTAGACTCGTCCCTGTACCGACAATTGATTGGCTCATTGATGTATTTGGTGAATACCCAACTGTACATTTTCTTTGCTGCGAACACGTTGAGCTAGTTCCAGGTGGAACCTAACAAAGAGAATTGTATAGATGCAAATCATATCTTGAGATATCTTCATGGGATGATAAATTATGGTTTGAGATATGCCTCAAACAGTGATGTACAATTACATGGATTTATTGATTCATATTGGGCAGGGAGTGCAGATGATAGAAATGGTACTTCTGGTATGTGTTTCAGTATGGGATTTGCTATGATATCATGGGCTAGCAAAAACATAAGTCTGTTTCACTTAGCACTGTAGAAGCAAAGTATATATTGCAACTTGTGATGCTTGTACATAAGCAGTGTGGCTCCGTAAGTTGGTTTCTAGATTGTTTGATCAGGTGTTGGATTCGACTGTGATATATTGTGATAATTAGATCTGTGTGAAGCTATCAGAGAACACGATGTTCCATGACAAGTCGAAGCACATTAAGATCAAGTAATATTTTATCCGTGATAAAGTCAAGAGGGGAGAAGTGATTCTCTAGTATATCTCCAGTAATGAGCATACTGTAGATATTTTGATGAATCCCTTGTCCAAGATAAAGTTTGCATACTTGAGGGAACATTTGGGGCTTGTGGAGATTTCTCCCTTGGTTGAAAGGGAGGAGATGAATTCCTCGGTTGGGAGGGAGCATTGATATGTGGCATCATGGGCTTTTAGTGAGCTGTAAATGTGTATCACGCTAGTACAACTTAGAGATGGTCATACAACTTAGAGATGATGCTTGCATCATGCTAGTTATGATCATTTTATTACAACTTAGATATGATACGAATGGTTGGAGTTATGGATGATACAATGGCCTGAGGTGGATTGTGATAGTACACCTTAGATGTGGACATACAACTTAGATAATATGTATTGACATCATGCTAGTTATGTTCATGCTATTACATCTTAGAGACGATGTCGGTGAGCCACATCATGCTAGATATGGCCATGTAATTAACATCATGCTAGATATGTCATGCTAGTACGATTTAGAGATGACCATACAACTTAGAGATGATGTAGGGGGATCATGTCATGCTAGATATGATCATGCAATTACAACATAGATGTGGCATACAACTTAGATATTATGCATTGACATCATGTTGGATATGTCATGCTAGTACGACTTAGAGATAACATAGTGAGGCACTGATCTACATCATGTGAGTACAACTTAGATATGGAATACAACTTATATATGATGCAGAGCATCATGCTAGTATAGCTTAGATATGATCATACAAATTAGAGATGATGCAATGGAGAGGATGGTTCTTGGAGCCATTGAGGACATTTAACATCTGTTGGGATAGTCATTCTTCTAGGATGCATGTCAGGATTAGAAGAATGGTCCTTGTATCACTCGGTTGAGTGAGTAACTTATTCAACATCATGCCCGATTACTCAGATGGAGTATGGCCTCAAGATATGATGCACTTGATGCTATCATATGATATTGATAGTGGTGATGTTGCTCATGAGTTGATCTACGTGATCATGAGACAGCCTATGTGGCTATGATGATGCTACCAATAGAATGGTCTGTTTGTGCTCAAGACCATTACTGTTAATACCTCCCTAGCTAGGAGGGAGTGTTGATGTTATGGTAGCTGTAGGAGGTATTAACCTCCATGTGTAACCTTTGGCTAGAATAGAATATTCCGGAAGCAAGAGAGACCCTAAACATATGTGTAAAAACCCTAGAAGACAAGTACCTAGCATAATAAATAATATTAGAATATAATTACCAGAAAGTCAGGTTGGCCCAACCAGAAAAGTCAATGGATAGATTAATATAAATAGAGGACGTCTTGGCTCATTTGTTCACTCAACACACTCACTCTCTCAACCAGTTGAGTGCAAGTTTGGAGATGCAATGGAATACAAGGAAGGCACATCTTCTAGGGTGGTTCTTGGTGGTGCTTGGTGAAACTCTTGGTGATATTCTTGGTGATATTATTTCTAAGTATGGTGCAAGTTTGAGAGAGTAGTGTAGCTGCAACTAATGCAGTTGTGTATGGTATTTGTTATGTGGATATGGAGAATCTCTTGTGCGCTACCCTTGGAGAAGGAGCGCTCTACTTGTCTTGAGTTTTTGTTGCAGTTAGTAGCTAGGGTTTATCTATTGGATATAATGTTGCTTCCAGAATCATTTTATCTAGCAAAGGTTATGGTGATCGGGGGTGGCTGCGTGTCTATGGTTGGGTGACAATAGTGATATTTTCTATGGTAAAACGAGCACATCGAATATTTTAACAAGTGAGATCTAGAGAGAGAGAAGGAGGGGGTAGAGAGAGATGGAGAGAGAGGGAAATAAAGAGGTAAAG
>ML779219.1:585705-608085 GCA_009831015.1 Picea engelmannii
TGGCCCCCTCCTCCAACTCAATGGTGTGCTCAAACCCCCTGTCAAGTGGTCTTCCTGGTGGAATTGCCTCAAAGACCTGCTGATGTTGTCCCAATAAATTCTTGATCTCTGTATGGTACTATTGTCGACCTTCTGAATCCTTCTGAGTAATGATCAAGCATTCTGCGGCATATGCTACCTCCCCATGTCTGAATATCCTCTCCATCCTCTTGGCTGAAACTGTCATGGGTGCTCCTATCGACATACCTCTTAGAACAACCTTCTTCCCATCCTGATATCTGAATTCCATTTCCAAGGTTTGGTAGTTGGTGGTGATTTTTCCCAAGGTAATCATCCACTGAACTCCTAACACCACATCTGTGTCCGATAGGTCAACCAAATAAAATGTGTCTCTCACTATGTAGTTGCCTAACTTCATCTCTATGTTTGGAACTCTGTCTAGACACTCCACTATGTGGCCATCTGCTACTGCAACATCAAACCCCTCAAACTCCTCTATCTGAAGTGTTTGTCTCGATTCTAGTGAAGCGTCGATGAAGTTGTGGGTGGCCCTATCACACACCCACTACGACATAATAGATTTTTCACCTTTTTCTTTCTTCTTCTTTATCGAGGGACAGAGTTCCCAAAATTCCTATGAGGTTCAAGCATAGGCTAGGTCTTCCGATCGGGACCTTCACTAAACCAATCCACTGGTCCTTTCGTTGAAAATTCATTGTGTACAACTCAAGCACCAAGCACAGGCTTCACCTCTATGTGATCATCGATTATGACCCCGAGCTAAGCCAAGAGGCGCCTTTCGCATTTCGGGACTTCGAAAACCAGTAGTTCGAAATGCAAGGGAGTTGAGTTCCTCGACTTTTCAAACACCGAAACCCAAAATCCTATTCACACTAAGCCGCTTTGGGATTTCACCTATCGGGATTTCACGTACCGAGATTTAGCAGCTTGCGAAGACAAGGGGTTCATACCCTTCGGTCTCCCAGGTGCCGAAACACCGAAATCCCTTCATAGTACATCGCTTCAGGGTTCCACATACCGGGATTTCACGATGTGCACAGACAAGGGGTCTCACACCTGGGTTTCCCGGGAGGCGAAACTCTGAAGCCCATATATACACTAAGCTCATTTTGGGGTTTTGCAAGTCAGGATTTTGCGATGTACACAGACAAGGGGTCTCACACCTGGGTTTCTCGGGAGCCGAAACTCCAAAGCCCATATATACACTAAGCTCATTTCAGGGTTTCTCAAGTTAGGATTTCACGATGTGCACAGACAAGGGGTCTCGCACCTGGGTTTCCCAAGAGCCAAAACTCTAAAACCCATATATACACTAAGCTCATTTTGGGGTTTCGAAAGTCGATATTTCGCGATGTGTGCAGACAAGGGGTCTTGCACTTGGGTTTCCTGGGAGCCAAAACTCCGAAGCCCATATATTTCGCGACAGGGGCAAGGTAAACTCACGGATTTTCTACAATGGTAGTCTTATCAAGGGGCACACTCCGACTCTGGAAAGCGAGGGAAATTTTCCGAAAAAGATGACTTCGGGAGGATAAACCAGGGCATAACACGAACCCAGTTAGATGGGTTGATCCTTAGGGGAATGGACTCGTATCCCGAACTTACACATTCCATACACTAACCGATTTGTAGCTATATCAGTATAAGCATGCATCCATTATTTCCAATGAAAACACAAGGCAACCACTTCTATACAGAAACTATTTACGAGTGTATAAAAATGAGCATGCGATCAGGAAATTCAATTCCAAATGAAAGATATAACACTTATCAGAAATTTCGGACGTGGTGCGAATGTTGAGAGGGGTGTTCATTTCCACCCAACCATAGGCTCAGTGATTCCAACCGGATTTACCACTAGCCACCCCTGGGCTAGACCACAATGCTTTGAGACTCAGTATCCTACTTCCAGCTCATAAAAGTCAAGGACGAAGGTTACTCCCCTTCTCCTCTGCTCATGACTCTCTATATTTTCAGAGTTCCTCTGGTTCTCCTTCCCCGATTCCTGTCACGCGCGCTCTTCCTCCCCCCCTTCCACACTTCTTTCCTTGCCTTTTTTCCTGCGAGGTTGTGTGTGGAGTGAATTTCCCTATCCATGGTCAGGTCTGAGAGCTTCTGCGGATGGGCGGTTCGCCCCCATCCCCTCATTTACTCTTGAGGAGACTCCCCACCTACCATCCTGGCGAGTAATTCATTCCGAGGTCAGAGAGTGAGCTTTGGTTTCTGAGCACGTACAAACCAGTACGATTTCGGTTCAGTGGAAGTTAATGCAGCCATTCCCGGCCCCTTCCACCACCTCTCATTAGCCATCGTGGTCTCTTTTAGCACATCCCCTCCCAACAATCATGCGACACATATTCATGATATAATTTACATTCATCGACCTTTTATACAAAGGTCTGTCAAATCAAACATTCACATCTTTGAGTTTTCCATAGTTCTTGGCCAATATAGTTATTTTTACAGACTGGGGGAAACAAGGTGTTACAATTCCCTCCCCCTTAAAGGAACATCGTCCTCAATGTTCTATCTATCAATATGACATGTATGTACATAAGTAAACAAAATCGGATATGCTTGTTTCACGACATCTTCCATTTCCCATGTAGCCTCATTTGGGCCAAAATGTTTCCACTGCACCTTGACCTGTGCAATGGTTCGGTTCCTGAGCGGGGTTTCCTTTCTGTCCAGTATGCATTGAGATTCTGGTAGGAATTCTCCCTCCAGTTCCACCTAGATCATAGACCAATCACATATATGATTAGAATCATGTACATTTTTCTTCAATAATGAAACATGGAAAACATTATGTGATTTTACTGTGGGAGGAAGTGCTAGCCTATAGGCTACAGGTCCCACTCTATCTAGAACTTCAAAGGGTCTGCAATACCGAGGTGCCAACTTGGCACAAGCTCCCATCCTCAGGGAACTCTTTCTGGGCCTAGCTCTGAGATATATGTGGTCTCCCGCCTTGAAATCTCCTGGAGTTCTCTTTCGGTCGGCGTAACTTTTCTGTCGGTTCTGAGCGACCTTTCAATTTTGTTTTATCTGAGTCACTTGTTGTTCCATTTATTTCAACATGTCAGATCCAATAGTAACCCTTTTTACGGGATTACCCCAACTGACTAGAGTGTTGCACGACCTACCATAGAAGACTTCAAAAGGACTCATCTTCAGGGATTCTTGGTAGCCGTTGTTGTAGGCGAATTCCACCTGTGGCAGGTAGTCTTCCCACTTTTTGGGTTGATGCATTACATGCATCCTTAGCATGTCTTCTAATATTTGGTTCACTCTTTCTGTTTGCCCATCGGTTTGAGGATGATAGGCGGTGCTAAATAGTAATTTGGTCTCCAGACCAACCATCAAGGATTTCCAAAAGTTGGAAGTAAATTTCGTGTCTCTATCAGACACGATCTCTTTAAGCATACCATGTAGTCTGAATATCTCCTTCATGAATATGTTGGCGATGTCTATTGCCTTGCAAGTTGACTTGACAGGGATAAAATGAGTGAACTTTCTCAATTTATCCACCACTACCATGATGCGTAATTCTGTTTGGTCGAGGTTGGTAATCCGATGATGAAATCCACTGAGATGGTTTCCCATTTCCATTCCGGAATTGGTAGAGGTTGTAAAATTCCTGCTGGGTGTCGCTGTTCTGCTTTAACCTGTTGGCACTCTATGCATTTGGCTAAGTATTCATCTATGTCTTTCTTCAATCCAGGCCAATAGAATTGTTTCCTGGTGGCCGTGATCATTTTCTGGTATCCTGGGTGACCAGTATAGGGTCTTTTATGTAGTTCATCCATTATGAACCTCTTCAAGTCGTCACAATCTGGAATATACAATCTATTTCTGTAAGTTAGAAGACCTTCATCTATCATCTGGTAGCCTTCATACTTTATCCCTGTGGGTTCTTTCTCTAGGTACGAGGTCACGATCTGGAAGAATGTGTCTGTTTCTTGTGCATTCCTAACTCTTTCCTTGACATCCATCTCACAGGTGCTCACCGCTGCCAGGTGAATTGTTTTCATACTTCTGCTAAGGGCATCGACCACCTTATTTTCCTTTCCTTTAATATGTTTGATTTCAAAGTCAAACTCGCTAAGGAGGGACATCCACCTAGCTTGTCTAGCATTGAGCTTTGGTTGGTCAAATAGATATCGCAATCCACAGTGGTCTGTCACAAGTACAAATTTCCTTCCCAGGAGGTAATGCCTCCACATTTTTAAGGCGTGCACTATGGCGGCCAACTCTAAATCATGGGTCACATATTTGACTTCGTGCTCATTCAATTTTCGGGATTCATAGCAGACCAAACTTCCTCCGAGCCCTTCCTTGCAGGCATCTATGCACACGAGGAAGTCAGATTCAGAATTAACGATCTTCAACACGGGTGCGTGGGTCAGTAGATGTTTTAGGGTTTGAAATATTTCTTCACATTTTTGTGCCCATGTGAATTTAGCCCCCTTCTTCTGGAGGGGAGTGATTGGACAACCAATCTTGGAGAATCCTTTTATAAATCTTCTATAGTATCCTGCTAATCCCATAAAGGATCTGATATTCGAAACGTCCTTAGGGGTAGGCCATTCCATGATAGACCTGATATTGTCAGGGTCTACTGCTACTCCTTCTTCAGATAGGAAATGGCCCAAGTAATGTATTTGCTTCTGGAAAAAGTCACACTTGCTAAATTTGGCATAGAGCTGATGTGCTCTTAGCACTTGAAGTACAAGCTTAAGGTGTTCCTCATGTTCCTCTCTATTCTTGGAGTAAATTAATAAATTATCAATAAAAACCAGTACAAATTTGTCTAGGAATTTGTTGAGCACATTGTTCATCAAGCACATAAAAGTGGCAGGGGCATTGGTCAATCCAAATGGTACTACCACAAAATCATAGTGACCATATCTCGTCTTGAAGGTAGTTTTGTGGATGTATTCACCCTTGATTCGGACTTGATGGTATCCAGATATCAAGTCAATCTTTGAGAAGATGGAGGCACCTCCCAATTGATCAAACAGGTCATCGATCCTGGGTAAGGGGTACTTGTTCTTTATGGTTACCTTATTGAGTTGTCTATAATCTATGCACAGTCGGAGGGTACCGTCTTTCTTTTTCACAAACAGGACTGGTGCTCCCCATGGAGACACACTGGGCTGGATATAGCCTCTGTCCATCATTTCTTTTAGCTGTAATTTAAGCTCAACTAGCTCGGGTGTGCTCATCCTGTAGGGTGTCCTAGACACTGGAACCGCTCCCGATGCAAGTTCTATCGAGAAGTCGATGTCCCTTCTCAGAGGTAAACCCGATACCTCTTCCGGAAATACATCTCTATATTCTCTTAGTGTGGGGTGGTCTTCGAGGCTTGGATTGTCATCTTCAATTGATTTCAACACCTATATCGCATATAGTGGACATCCCTTCCTGCAATATTTTCTCATTTGAAGGGTTGATATTCGCCTCACTGAGACAAGTTTTTGGATCCCTTGAAGGGTTATCCTTCTCCCTTCTTCACTTACACATTCTAAGGTTTGATGGTAACAATCTAGTCGGGCTTTATATGTGGATAGCCAGTCCATAGCAATCAACGGGTCATACGATCCTAGGGGTAATACGTTAAGGGTTGCTTGGGTGGGGAATTCACCCATAGTGAATTGGCAAGTTGGTATGACCTCCGCTACCTTTCTTTTGGTGCTGGTGGCTAACTGTACCAACCATGGCTTGGCATGTTTATGTGGCTGTAATTTACACTTATCAACAACCTTAGGAGCTATATAACTCAAATTTGAACCAGGGTCAATTAGAATAGACACTAGATAGTTGGTGATCATACCTTCCATCTCCACCACTGAAGCTTGGTGGTCAGCTTGTTTATTATCCAAGGCTGCATAGATTTGCAGCACACTCTTGGCCACATCATTGGCGGTGGTAGCTTCTTGAATGTTGTAAATTCTTCGACTGTTCTGTTGTCGGTGCAGACAGTCCCTCAGTAGATGCTCTTCTCCACAACACCAACTTTTCAAGGGTTCTTTCTTTGGGTTATCAATCCTTCCTGGGGTAGATCCAAAAGGTTTATTTCTGCTCTGGGATGGGAAATTCTGCTGGTGTACACTTCGGGTTGGAAAGCTCATCCTTGAGTCCTTTTTATAATTTCTAAATCTTGGATATTTAAACCCCTTTTTCTGTAATCCCGAAGTATTCTTTTGCTTCCAGCCTTCACGAGGTTCTGTCCGATGCCCAAGCTGTTCATAACAATATCTTGCCTTTCAGATAGTGTCTTCTAGGGTCTTTGGCTCATCAAACTCAATCCTATTCTGATAGTCCTTAGGTAGTCTGCTGATGAATCGTTGCACCTTTTCTTTTTCTTCTTTTATATAGGGTACGTACCTCAACAACTCGAGGAATCTGCTGACATATTCCTCTATGGTGAGTTTCCCCAAGTTGAGTTCATAGAATTCTTTAGTCTTTTTGTCGAAATACTTTTCCGATAGATACTTCTTCCTGAAGTATTTCTCAAACCGTTCCCAAGAAAGGCCTTCTTCGTGAATCCCTTTTACATTCTTAAGATCTTCCCACCAAATGAAAGCCTTTCCATTCAAGTTGAAGGTGTCTACTCGGGCCTTCAAATTTTCTGAGAAGTCATGGACTCTGAAATACTTCTTTAGTCCAAGTAGCCAGGCCGCCGCTTCCTCTCCCTTCTTTATTTCACCATCGAAAGAGGGTGGTTTGGCCTTCCTGAATTCTTCGAGATTATGACTCTTGGAATGCTTTCACTTCTTTCGTTTTCTTCGGGAATAAGAACTAGTTCTACTTCTAGAAGATCCCTCTGAGTCGCCAGCTTCCTTTCCAGAGGAATCATCTGACGCTTGTCCCTTATCTTTGGGGTGGACCTTCCTCGAGGTGCTCTTCCCAATGTGGCCACTTAAAAGACCACGTTTCTGTATTTTAGGTGGACTTTGACTTTTCTTTGTCTGTCATCGGTCCGTCGAACTGGTGTCAGGTTCATGCTGCAATTGTCTTTGTATGCCAGATAAACTTTGTAGTAAGACTGCATTAATTTCCGTTTGCTTCTCTTGCTATTTTATCATCCTCTCATTGTCGGCTTTGCAGCTTTGTAGTTCGACCATGAGGCTCCTCACAGTCTCAGCTAGATTTGGAGGGGTCCCTACTGCCCTCCTTTTCAGACTCTTCGTCTCTGTTGTGGGAGCCATCTCCCACTTTGTGGTGAGTCACCATTCTATGCATCTGTAGTTTCCCACGATTGATCATCTGCTTGTGTGCGAAAGAAAAAAGCTTGTTGTTAGTCAATATTTATATTCATTCATAACCAACACATAGTTCATATTTTTCACATGCATACACACAATAGGAGTTTTTCATTCTTAACTTCAACTTGTGATTAAGGGGGGTTAAGATAGAGGGTTACTCCTTTTAAGAATACTTCAAGTGAAGTCTTTGCGCAACCCATTCATGAGCCCAAGTAGGCCAAGTGTTGTAACCATGCTCTGATGCCAATTTGTCACACACCCACTACGACATAATAGATTTTTCGCCTTTTTCTTTCTCCTTCTTTATCGAGGGAAAGAGTTCCCGAAATTCCTATGAGGTCTGAGCGTAGGCTAGGTCTTTCGATCGGGACCTTCACTAAACCAATCCACTGGTCCTTTCATTGAAAATCCGTTGTGTACAACTCAAGCACCAAGCGCAGGCTTCACCTCCATGTGATCATCAGTTATGACCCTGGGCTAAGCCAAGAGGCTCCTTTCGCATTTCGGGACTTCGAAAACCGTATTGAGACTTCGGAAACTGGGAGTTCGAAATGCAAGGGAGTCAAGTTCTTCGACTCTTCAAACCCCGAAACCCGAAATCCTATTCACACTAAGTCACTTTGGGATTTCACCTACCGGGATTTCGCTTACTGGGATTTCACATCTTGCGAAGACAAGGGGTTTATAGCCTTTGGTCTCTCAAGTGCCGAAACTCTGAAATCCCTTCACACTACATCGCTTCGGGGTTTCACATACCGAGATTTCATGATGTGCACAGACAAGGGGTCTCGCACCTGGGTTTCCTGGGAGTCGAAACTCCGAAGCCCATATATACACTAAGCTCATTTTGGGGTTTCGCAAGTCGAGATTTCACAATGTACGCAGACAAGGGGTCTCACACCTGGGTTTACCGAGAGTAGAAACTCCAAAGCCCATATATACACTAAGCTCATTTAAGGGTTTCGCAAGTCAGGATTTCATGATGTGCGTAGACAAGGGGTCTCGCACCTGGGTTTCCCAGGAGCCGAAACTCTGAATCCCATACATACACTAAGCTCATTTCGGGGTTTCACAAGTCGGGATTTTGCGATGTGCATAGACAAGGGGTCTCGCACCTGGGTTTCCGGGGAGCCGAAACTTCGAAGCCCATATATTTTGTGATAGGGGCAAGGTAAACTCACGGATTTACTACAATGGTAGTCTTATCAAGGGGCGCACTCCGACTTTGGAAAGTGAGGCAACTTTATCGAAAAAGGTGCCTTCGGGAGGATAACCCAGGGCATAGCACGAACCGAGTTAGATGGGTCGATCCTTAGGGGAATGGACTTGTATCTCGAAATTACACATTCCATACATTAACTGATTTGTAGTTATATCAGTGTAAGCATGCATCCATTATTTCCAATCAAAACACAAGGCAACCACTTCTATACAGAAACTATTTATGAGCGTATAAAAATGAGCATGCGATCAGGACATTCAATTCCAAATGCAAGATATAACACTTATCAGAAATTCTGGACGTGGTGCGAATGCTGAGAGGGGTGCTCGTTTCCACCCAACCGTAGGCTCAGTGATTCCAACCGGATTTACCACTAGCCACCCCCGAGCTAGACCACGATGCTTTGAGACTCAATCTCCTACTTCTACCTCACAGAAGTCAAGGACCTATCCAACAATTTGGAGTCACCGAAGTATCATATAAATTATAAATATTTGACAATTTATAAAAGAAATTTATAAAAATATGATATTAAAATTTATTTTATAAAAAGGAAAAATTATTGATATTTATTTGATTTGCAACATCCCCAACTATTTTTCTTCATGAATAAGTGGGAGAAGTGGATTAAAAACAACAACATCAATTTGACACCCATACTCTATTTCCTTCCCAATGGGTGGGCAAAGAGAAATAAGTTAGTTTGTTGGGTGCGACCACTGAGTCTACCTACTCAATACGGTCGACCATCAACGAGTATGGATTACTCCCCTGATTCTCATAACTTATATACGACTCTATTCAATTAAATATCACCTATGGCATCTTAGATGAAGTGATCTTGACCAAGTAAATATTTGTTTTCTCCTTGTCTTTATTGCTACATTAGTTGTTTGTGCGATATGTAAACGTACCATACTTGCTTTCTTACTCACTTATTTTCCAATCATGTAAGTATTTCTAGATTTTTTCATTTTCCAATCATGCAAGTATTTCCAATTTTTTTTTCCATTCTTTCCTTGAAACCAGATAAACATAACATGGAAACAAACATAAATCTATATTATAGTGTCATTTTAATTATAGAAGAAGGACATTTTTTTGAACATTTATTTGGTGGTCTTTGGAATTGCACGCTTATTACCTAATACTAAAAAAGGGTCACCTGCTCGTGCTCATAGACAATTGCTATCAAATGGATGTTACACATGCCCACAAATTGTAGAAAATCCCACCTAGCTGCTCAAATGTTTATACTTGGAAAGTTGTTCAAGAGAGATGTTTGTACCTAGAAAACTGTTCAAGAGAGATGTTCATACTTAGAAAATTGTTTAAGAGAGCCAGATGGGTGTTCACACACTGGGACTATTTTTTTGACAGTGCAGATATTATCTTGATCCAAGAGAAAGAAATAATAGAGTAGGTACCTCCCCCTCCTCCTATCACTTCACAAAAATTTTGGATCCTCGGGCATCTACCTGCTATTCATCGGCCTGGGGGCGGAGAAGGTAGTGGAAAGCTTGGACATCAGGAAGAGGTGAACTTGCATGGTCTAGATACTACTTGAGATGAAGATGTAGTATTTCTTGTGGAAATTTACGCTCCTTCTTCTCTGCAAATATATCTTCTTCGTCTTGGCTTCATATGATAATGGTGAAGGTATAAAAAATCTAAATTTTTCAAGTATGAAATAAGGAAAAGCTGGAAACTTCTCCAAATAGAATAATTTTATGTTATAGAAATTATGCTCAATTGTCATTTTGAATTGTTGAATCCTTTGGAAATTAGTGGAAAATATAGAGAAAATGCAAATGTTAGACACCAAAATTTTCCATATAGATCTTGCCTATATCATGTTGGGATTTTTGTCCTTTTTATTTCACTAAAATTGCATACAAATTAAGTTTGATCAAGTGAGTCCATGTGAGATGTCATAGTCATAAGATTTTGGTCACATGGGTGGATGTCTGCTTCACCAAGAATACGCATTATATGATTGTGGTTTAGGTTGTTTCATTTTTATGCCTCAGAACTCTATTTTCATGGTTTCAAGGATAATTGTGTGTAGCATGTTATAACACTAGTTGTGCATACCCTGTCATGGTTATGAGGATAACATTTTCTTTTTGTTAATATAGCTACTAGAATAGTCTGAAATATATATATATATATATAGGTGAAAACATTGCTTCTGGTATGTGTTGCGCTTATCTATATCCTTGGTCAGGTTCCAATCTTGTAGAGCGCTCTGATTTTATTTTATTTTTCGCAAAGGCAGAGCAACTTCCATAGAAAAAACATATTCTCTTGAAATGTCTATTGTTTCCCTCCATCTTTCGACCCATTAGTCCATAGTTGTGTACCTTGAAGAGAGGGCAGACCCTACTCACATGTAATATTGTGCATTTTAATTTGGCATTGGGATAGATTACTTCATTACACAGGTCCATTTACAGAGGTTGCTCATGTATTTGAAGCGTGGAGGATGCATCAATTGAGGAAAATTGATGACTCAAAATGAGTTCATACAAAGGAAGAGAGATCTTACCTTTTTTGAAGATTTTGAGCACCACAAAGTCCAAATTTTGGGGGCATTCTGGTGATACAGAGCTCCATTGTTGAGGGCGCAATTCGATTGTTGAAAAATCTCACCTGATAGAGGCCAGCCATGCACGATGTGCACAAGCCATGGCCCGAAGTTGCAAGGATTTGTTTATACTCGAGGATTTTACCCTCTGGATTAAAGAGAAATGAATGGAATGGAATTTGGAAGAGAAGAACTAATGTTTAGGTTTGATGGGTGTGTACAGCTCGAGAAGCCTCCTAGGTCGAACTGAATTGCAAAAATGTCGAAGCAAAGAGTAGAGTTGATTGGGATGAAGAATAAACATGGAAGTCGTCACATATTGAACACTCGCAATTTGGAGTCGGTGAAAAAATACACGTGGGGAGATTGCAATTTGGAGTTGGTGAAAAAATACATGTGGGGAGAGAAGATTCATTGATTTCTAGATGGAAAATTCTTATAGGTCTTCGAATGATGAAAAACTCTTCTAAAGGAACCTCCCCTTAAATAACACCTTTAGTGTAAATATATTAAAAAGAGAGGCGAAATTACACCTCAAAAGAGAAACATAATTTATGGAAAAAAATCATGGAAAAGCGAGTTCAATGAGATGGGAGGGAAACAATAAAGAAGCTCATGAAGAAAGAGGCTTAGTGATGGAACCTTTATGTTCTATATAAACACTTCTAACACTTGTGGTCGTAAAGAAATGTGTGATGGACATGAGGCCATGGGAGTCACTACATCTACACCTCACGACTCTACCATGTGAGCTTGGAAGTCGACGATGAGGCTTCTTCATACTAGTGTCAGAGCACTGGATGTAAAAGCTAATCAACATAGTGCACACTGCATTGAAGAAATTACCTCTGGTAAGCCATTGGAAAAAGTTGAATATCTCCCAAAGGAAAAGGGCTAAGCATAGGCTAGTTATCTTCATAAGCCATGAGTTTCTAAAGAGAACCAAGTGAATCTCTGCAGAGACAAAAAACCATCTTATGATCTTGTATTAGGGAGATAATATGTATTCAAATGGTCTTCGATCTTAGGTTTTAAGGAGCATATCTAGAAAATACATTGCTCCTAAGGAATATGGTAATATGTGTCAATGTAAAGCTAGTGGGAGAAAACTCCAAGCCAGGTTAGGCACACCCTTAAGGTGAAAGGTAATCAAATTTTGGTGTACACCAGGAGCTAGATCAGTGCATCATTAAGATGGAGATAAAACTCTAATTAGTGTTGAAGATCAGACAAAAGTATCTCTCTAAGCTTAGACCATGCAGACTAGAGGTAGGCTTTATAAATCTTTGTATGAATACCCTTGTTCATATTTCCCTTAAAGAGATTGGGAGAATCAAAGCTATGTGGGGGTGGCCTATCAATATCAAGGTCAATGAGGAAAAGAAATGAAGAGACTCACTTATGAACATGAATCGACCCCACATTCTACTTTCTCTATAGAGAACTTCAGAGCAAGATATAAATAGCTAAGAAGAACACTCTGTGATTTTCCTATCTATTTGAGCCTATGGATCATTGTAACCAGATGAAATATTATTGAAGAAATGAGTGGGGTCGTGCCAAATTCTACAGGAATGATATACCAAGGGAATAATCTTTTGGAATTAATATGTTTTGAAAACATTGTGATAAACACTCTCTGTAACATATTTCAATCTACTCCTGAAGATATGGTCCCTGAACCTCACACCCATATAAGAGGCTAGTTGTGACCAGTGAATGAAAGAGTTTAATCTCTGACCAAATGTCATGGAAACAAAACTATTACTTTTCGAGGGTAGAACGTGATACATATCCCTTGCTTACTATAACATCTACTATTAAATTCAACCTAGAGTGTGCTCTCTATAAGTGGACCCCAAATACATATGAAGAGACTACCTCAACCCTCTTGCATCTAGAAGTGAGAGTCACCTTGCTTGCCTCCCTTTAAGGAATGTTAGAAGTCATGAATTTAGTTAACTTGAAGCTGGTGGGCATCACAAAATGAAGATAAGATGTCAAGTTGTCTCTGGAATACCCTCACTGAATGGGACATGTGGATAATGTCATTTGCAAATAGGAGAATAGCAATAAAGACCCCAAATATTAAGCAACCATCCATGGAAACCAATGAATCTGATATAATTTCCTTTAATTCATCAATGCAAAGTTCAAATGGCCTGGATTGGATCATTACATTATTTTTCATCTATCTCGATGCTTTCAGAGTGGAAAAAATTGGAGGAATCAACTTGCAGGGTCATTTTAATGGTAGGTCCCGGTTTGAAACCTTCTAGATCCATTTGAGTCATCACACATAAATTTTTGGTTCAAAAATTTCCAAGGTTTATATTAGACCCCTTGATTATATTCTATACATCGATACCTTTCCAACGATGCAAAAATCACATCAATTGGAGCTCGTATGCAAAAGTTATGGCTCCCGCAAGTTGACCTACCATGGTATGAGTGGATGCTACGTCAACCCCCATTACTCATGCATATGGGGATATCCACATATGGAATTCCAATAAGGTTCTAGAAGCTTTGAAACCTTATAATAATTGAGGGTTAAGGAAGTCAAAACACTACCCCTAGATGGCTATGAAGCTACGTTAAATATTGGGTCACCAGGAGGAGAAGGGGTTCCATTCTTTAGCATTGTATTTGTTACATAGTTGAGTAGAAAAACTAGGATTGGTATTTTGAGAGCATAATAAGAGGATAAGAGATTTTGTAGCATCCATACATATCACAGTTTCAAAGGAACTCCACAGAGAGTGCCTCTTTCTTTATACTTTCATTTGAAGAAAAGAGAGCAGAGCGACCTCACCTTCTAGCTAGGTTTTCTCTCACATTTTGTTTCCCAGGTTATATCTTGTGTTTATTTGGGGATGGTGTGTGAGTATTTATTTATGTTCTCTATTTTTTGCATTTCAACTATTTCATTCATTTTTATTAGAAAACCAATAATTAAAGAATCTCAAATCTACAGGAAATTAACCTTCATAGTAAACATTTCAATATTTTATTATATCTATTGTGATGAATTTTCCAGTGGAATATCCATGGAAATCCATGAAAGTTTATAGATAATATTGGTATTAGAGTAGGTTTTCTTGGGGTATTTGTGGAAAGATGCAGGGATCCAAGAATTGGTTTAAGAAGAAAGTCGTGGAACCCTAGCCATGGCCAACGAGTCTGTTCATAACAACCCTAAAGATCCAACAGAGGAGATATTTGCGATGCTGGAAGAGTAAGTCCTTGACATATATCAAAATATGTCCATCCTCATGGCTGCTCTAGCAAGCAACTTTGTATGATTCGAAGAAGTTGGAGACTTGAACTCAGATATCAGATTAAACAAAAAAACTGGAGGATAACAAAGACCCAAAAAATGAGTTGAGGAAATAACTCGAGAAAGAGAATTGATCTCCAATACCATAAACCCTTTACATTCTTTATTCAAGATCGAAGAAAAAGTGGATATAAATCCATACCAAGGTGAGATTGATGCATTAAAACTGAATCATTGGTTGCGACAACTAGAATTTTATTTCATCGTTCACCATATAGATGAAGAACAAAAGATATAATTTTCCAAACTGAAGTTAGAGGGCCATGCTTTAACCTGGTGGGAAATCCATACAAGAATACTTAGGCTAGAGGGTTATCCTCTAGTAACTAGGTGGGAGGAATTCAAAACCCTCAACAAGTCCCAATTCTACCCTATTGGATATGTAGAGGACCAATGGATCCAATGTCACTACATCAAGCAAAAGCAAGGGAAGAATGTATAGGAGTACACCATTGAGTTCAAAAATATGGCTATCATGTTGGGTATCTCTCTTGAGAAACCATATGTACTCCTCAAGTATCTGGGGGGTCTACATAATCGTCTATGAAATCAAGTGATGCTTTTCAAACCAAGTATAGTAGAGGAGGCATGTGCACATGCATAGTATCTAGAAAATATAGGCCACAAGAAAGGGCAGCCAAGTGGTTCCAAGCAGAAAGAGCACTAGGAAGCTTACAAGGAGGGGAAGAAAATGTGGAAAGGGGGAAGGATAAGAAGACAATATCCACTGCACATTAGTGGAAGGATCCTAGAAACCATTTTCCATTGAAATATTGATGGGAACACTGAAGACATGTGTTGGAAACTACATCCATAATTGAACCCGAAGAACCACAAGAAGAATGCAAAGAAAAATAATCTTCTAGCCACAGATACGAGCAATCATGTTGAAATCAACTTCAATGTGGATGAGAATATTGTCTACACATCAGTGTAGAAGGAGGTGAATCTGATTAGCCTTCATCACCAAGAAGAGAAGGAGATGAGCAAACTCTTCTCACCAAGAAAAGAAGGAGATGACCAAACTCTTGGACATCAAGATCCAAGTCAAGAAGACCATGATAGACACCCTGTTTGACTTTGGTTGATAGGCTAATCTCATAGCAAAATATCTAGTCAACAAGATTGGATTGGAGGTTTGTGATCATCCTATCCCATATCCATTGGTATGGGTAAACAAGGATGCAAAGATCAAGGTAACAAAATTGTGTAAGATTAAATTTGTTGTAAGTGTTGATTTTATTGATGAAGTGGAATTGGACGTAGTACCCCTTGACATATGTGGAGTAGTGTAATGTTCCTGACTTGGCTAGTCTAGGAAACGCTGCTAATGTGTGTGTAGGATCAATGGTTTACAACATATAAACGATCGTACAAATAATAAATGCGACAAAGGACTACAAAGTTTGTATTATGATATCTTTGTGGATTACAAAATGGCTGAATGCGGCTGAATAAAATGACAATACTTAACTAGATCAACATAAAAAGGATCTTAGTCGGAATACAAATAAGCAACTAAAAGATAATACCCAGAATATGGGAACACTGCAGAATCAATGGATGCGCTGGAACTATGACATCTCTGACGGTAACTGCTGGAAGTCTGGAAAGTTCACCCTGGGAGATATACTTCTCGGAATGGCTTGGAAACTATCCCCAATGATGCACCTTGCTCTAGTCCTCAGTACTGGTATCTGTCGGACCCCTTTGCTGATGAATATGGACCCTAGATGGATACCCTTGGGGGAATGCGCCCCTCTTCTTCTGGAAAAATGCATCCTAGTGATTGCACCGTCGAAATCGGATGAGATATGTCTCAAAACAACTGCCTTGGTCTACTGGGAAATGAGCTAGAAGGGTTTACCTGAATCTGGTCTGATGCTCTCTTTGGAACCCCAAATGTACCCGCCAAAAGTGTCGCACGTCCAAGTCTGAAAAATGCGTCCCAGTTGATTCCTCTGTCAGAATTTGATGAGGAACCAGGGAAAATATGCGCCTTGCCCTCCTCTCAAATGGGTCAGAGGGAAATCTTAGAATCCCCCCTGGATGGAGTAATTCGACTAAAAACCCTCTCAGAAGTTGTGCCCTCACTCTGGATGAATGCACCCTTGCTGCTGAACACTGTGTAACTACTGCTGAAGAATGATCAAATACCTGAATGATCTTCCTGGTGACTAGGGTGTGTCTCTCAACACCGAAATCAGCCAAATGGTGTCTTCCTCCTGGAATCCAATGAACTATCTCTCCTGAGATGCGCCTCTCTCCTTAATGACAAGTCATAATCTGCATAATGATGAATTAGGTCATTGACCCTTCCTTTATAGCTTTCCAAAACCCTAAATCATTGTTGAAACCCTAATTCACCGTTGATTTCCAAAACCCTAAATCACTGTTGAAACCCTAATTCACTGTTGACTTCTATTTCTAGCTCATAATGACTTAAAAGCGCTTTTAACCCTTTTTAGCTCAATGTCACTTTTTGAATCTAACACCTGTGACTGAAGTGATCTCTAGTGACCCTATTTAGCCCTTTATCTCCTTGGCTATAGTCTAACGGGGTGGTTTAGATCATTAAGCCTCCTCTCTGGAGCTCCTATTTGGAAAGGGACATTATAGTCCTCCCTTCCCGAAAATTCTTGTCCTCAAGCAATACCAGTCCAGGGTGCTGCAACACCTTCTCACTCTCCCAAGTAGCGTCCTCTTCTAGACGCCCTCTCCATTTGATCAAACACTCTTTGATGACCCTGCTCCTCATTTTCCGCTCCCAGAACTCCAAAACCTCCTCTGAAACTAAATCCAACTGTCTTTCCTCATCCAATGGGAGAAGCTCCTCTGATGTGCTAATGAATTGTCCCACTGCCTTTTTGAGGCAAGACACGTGGACACGTTATGAATCTTTCTCCCCTCTGGAAACTCTAGCTCATAAGCAACCTCACCTACTTGGCGCATGATCCTGTAAGGACCATAAAATCTGGTCTTGAGATTCTCGGCCCCACTCTTCTTCAGAGATGACTGTTTGTAGGGTTGGAGTCTTAGGAAAACCAAATATCCAACCTCAAATCTGCGCTCTATCCTGTGCCTGTCCGCACTTATCTTCTATCGGTTTTGTGTTGTCTGCAGGTTCTATTTCAACAACTTGAGAATCTCTTGACTCTCTATGATCCAATCCTTGGCATTGGGATCTCTTCTCTCCTTGAAGACTAAGTCTACTAAAGTGAGAGAATCATATCCATACAATGCTTGGAAGGGTGTCATACCAATGGACATGTGGAAGGTGGTGTTTTAGCAATGTTCTCCTAAATGTAACCACTTTACCCACATAATTTGTTGTCCTCCTACATAGTTCCTCAAATACCCTTCGACCCACTTGTTGACAATCTTGGTCTGCCCATATGTATGAGGTTGATAGCTAGTGCTAGGTGTCAAATCTATCCCCACCAACCGAAACAACTCTCTCCAAAATGTCCCTATGAACCGACGGTCCCTGTCACTGACGATGTTCTTCGGCAACCCATGAAGTCTAAAGACCTCCCTGAAGAAAAGACCGACTACCTGAACTACGCTGTACTTTATCGGTATGGCATAAAATTGAGCAAACTTGGTCAAACTTTCAACCACTACATAGATACTATCCCTACCTTGGACCTTGGGTAGACCTGTGATGAAGTCCATAGATATACTCTGACATTTCTGCTATGAAATGGGGAGTGGCTGAAGTAGCTCTGTTGGAAGAGCATGCTTTGACTTGTTCTGCTGGCAAGTCACACACTCACTGACGTGTCTCATAACATCCTGTTTGAGGCCCTTCCATGAGAACCTCTCTCTGATCTGTCTACAGGTTTTGAAAAACCCCTGATGGCCTGCTAGAGGTGAATCATGAACTGCGGTGAGGATCGTCTTCTTGAGCCCTGAATCTAGCACCAAGTAGATTCTATCCTTGTAAAATATGACATCGTCAATGACCCTATACCGATCATCCTATATCTGCCCATCCATCACCTCAAAAGCGAACTTGTTCTTGGAATATTCCACTAACAAGTGGGATTTCCAATTTGCTGAAATATCCATCAAAGAACATGCCACAAATCTCCTCGATAATGCATTGGCCACAATGTTCTTCTTCCCCTTGACATACTCTATGTCAAAGTCGAATGCCTGTACCTTCGTCACCCATTTCTGTTGGTGCTCACTGAGGTCCTTCTACTCAAGGAAATACTTCAAATTGTTGTGATCGGTCTTGACCACGAATTTGCTGCCCACCAAATATTGTTTGAACTTGGTCAAGGCATGCATGATTGCAAACATTTATTTGTCATAAATGGAGTACAACCTCTCAGGCTGACTAAGATTATGACTCTCAAATACAATGGGGTGTCCTCCCTGCATCAAAACTGCATCGATCCCTTCGCTGGATGCATCACACTGTAGTACAAATGGCAAGGTGAAGTCTGGTAGTGCCAACACTGGACAAGTGCCCATGACTTCCTTCATGTGATCAAAGGCTTCCTATGATTTCTCGGTCCATATGAAGGCCCCATGATTGGTAAGATTTGTCAGTGGTGCTCCAAGTTGATAAAAACCTCGGACGAACTGCCTGTAATAGCTGCATAACCCGAAAAAGCTCCTCAATTCTGTCACGTTCCTGGGTGTCGACCAATCCAGAATGGCCCTGATCTTCTCTTGGTGCACCTGTAGCCCCTGTGCACTGATGATGTGGCCCAAGTAAAGCAGCTCTGTCATACTAAACTCGCACTTGGACTCTTTGGCATATAATGATTGTGCCTCCATGATACTCAATACCTCATCCAGGTGCCTCATATGCTCTTGCCATGACTGGCTATAGATCAAGATGTTGTGAAAGAAAACCAAGACTAATTTCCTTAACTGATCCCTGTATATATGGTTCATGCAAGACTGCAATGTAGCGGGTGCATTGGTTATCCCAAATGGAATAACTAGGAACTCAAAGTGTCCAAAATGACATCGAAATGTCGTCTTCTCTATGTCCTGCTCTCAGATGCTGATCTAATGATATCGAGAGTGTAGATCATTTTTTGAGAAGAAAAATGCTCCATGTAGTTCATCCATCAAATCGTCAATGTGTGGGATAGGGTACCGGTTCTTTATGGTTTTCTTGTTCAAGGCTCGATAATCAATGCACATCCTCATGGTGCCATCATTATTCAGAACTAAGACAACTAAAGAAGCAAATGGGCTGTTGCTCGGTCTGATGTGTCCCATCGCAAACAATTCCTTGATTTCCATCTCTATCTCATCCTTGAACCTCCTAGGATGACAATAGGGGGGGGGATGATCATGGGTTTTCCCCCCTCCTCCAACTCAATGGTGTGCTCAAATCCCCTGTCAGGTGGTCTGCCTGGTGGAATTGCCTCAAAGACCTACTGATGTCATCCCAATAAATTCTTGATCTTTGTATGGTACTATTGTCGACCTTCTGAATCCTTCTGAGTAGTGATCAAGCATTCTACGACATATGCTACCTCCCCATGTCTGAATATCCTCTCCATCCTCTTGGCTGAAACTGTCATGGGTGCTCCTATCGACATACCTCTTAGAACAACCTTCTTCGCATCCTGATCTCTGAATCCCATTTCCAAGGTTTGGTAGTTTGTGGTGATTTTTCCCAAGGTAATAAAATGTGTCTCTCACTGTGTAGTTGCCTAACTTCATCTCTAAGTTTGGAACTCTGTCTAGACACTCCACTATGTGGCCATCTGCTATCGCAACATCAAACCCCTCAAACTCCTCTGTCTGAATTGTTTGTCTCGATTCTAGTGAAGCGTCGATGAAGTTGTCAGTGGCCCTGTCACACACCCACTACGGAATAATAGATTTTTCGCCTTTTTCTTTCTTCTTCTTTATCGAGGGACAGAGTTCCCGAAATTCCTACGAGGTCCGAGCGTAGGCTAGGTCTTCCGATCGGGACCTTCACTAAACCAATCCACTGGTCCTTTCGTTGAAAATCCGTCGTGTACAACTCAAGCACTAAGCGCAGGCTTCACCTCCATGTGATCATTGGTTAAGATCCCGGGCTAAGCCAAGAGGCGCCTTTCGCATTTCGGGACTTCAGAAACCAGTAGTTCGAAATGCAAGGGAGTCGAGTTCTTCGACTCTTCAAACCCCGAAACCCAAAATCCTATTCACACTAAGCCGCTTTGGGATTTCACCTACCGAGATTTCGGGTACCGAGATTTCACAGCTTGTGAAGACAAGGGGTTCATACCCTTTGGTCTCTCGAGTGTTGAAACACCGAAATCCCTTCACACTACATCGCTTCGGGGTTTCACATACCAGGATTTCGCGATGTGCACAGACAAGGGGTCTCGCACCTGGGTTTCCTGGGAGTCGAAACTCCGAAGCCCATATATACACTAAGCTCATTTTGGGGTTTCGCAAGTCGGGATTTCGCAATGTACACAGACAAGGGGTCTCGCACATGGGTTTCCCAGGAGCCAAAACTCCAAAGCCCATATATACACTAAGCTCATTTCGGGGTTTCGCAAGTCGGGATTTCGCGATGTGCGCAGACAAGGGGTCTCACACCTGGGTTTGTCGGGAGGCAAAACTTTGAAGCCCATATATACACTAATATCATTTCAGGGTTTCGCAAGTCGGGATTTCGTGATGTGTGCAGATAAGGGGTCTTGCACCTGGGTTTCCCGGGAGTCGAAAATCCGAAGCCCATATATTTTGCAACAGGGGCAAGGTAAAATCGTGGATTTACTACAATGGTAGTCTTATCAAGGGGCACACTCCGACTCTGGAAAGCGAGGGAACTTTCCCGAAAAAGGTGCCTTCGGGAGGATAAACCAGGGCATAGCACAAACCTAGTTAGATGGGTCGATCCTCAGGGGAATGGACTCGTATCCCAAACTTACACATTCCACACATTAACCGATTTGTAGTTATATCAATATAAGCATGCATCCATTATTTCCAATCAAAACACAAGGAAACCACTTCTATACAGAAACTATTTACGAGCATATAAAAATGAGCATGTGATCACTACATTCAATTCCAAATGCAAGATATAACACTTATCAGAAATTTCGGACATGGTGCGAATGTTGAGAGGGGTGCTCGTTTCCACCCAACCGTAGGCTCAGTGATTCCAACCGAATTTACCACTATCCACCCCCGAGCTAGACCACGATGCTTTGAGACTCAGTCTCCTACTTCCAGCTCACAGAAGTCAAGGACGAAGGTTACTCCCCTTCTCCTCTGCTCATGACTCTCTGTATTTTCGGAGTTCCTCTGGTTCTCCTTCCACGATTCCTTTCGCGCACGCTCTGCCTCCCTCCCTTCCACACTTATTTCCTTGCCTTTTTTCCTGCGAGGTTGTGTGTGGCGTGAATTTCCCTGTCCGTGGTCAGGTCTGAGAGCTTCTGCAGATGGGCGGTTCACCCCCATCCCCTCATTTACTCTTGAGGAGGCTCCCCACCTACCATCCTGGCGGGTAATTCATTCCGGGATCAGAGAGTGAGATTTGGTTTCCGAGCACGTACAAACCAGTACCGTTTCGGTTCAGTGGAAGTTAACGCAACCATTCCCGGCCCCTTCCACCACCTCTCATCAACCATTGTGGTCTCTTTTAGCACATCCCCTCCCAGCAATCATGCGACACATATTCATGATATAATTTACATTCATCGACATTTTATACAAAGGTCTGTCAAATCAAACATTCACATCTTTGAGTTTGCCATAGTTGTTGGCCAATATAATTATTTTTACAGACTGGGGGAAATAGAGTGTTACAATTCCCTCGTCCTTAAAGGAACATCGTCCTCGATGTTCTATCTATCAATATGACATGTATGTACAGAAGTAAACAAAATCAGATATGCATGTTTCATGGCATCTTCCATTTCCCATGTAGCCTCATCTGGGCCAAAATGTTTCCACTGCACCT
>ML779219.1:608135-624096 GCA_009831015.1 Picea engelmannii
CATCTGGGCCAAAATGTTTCCACTGCACCTTGACCTGTGCAATGGTTCGGTTCTTGAGTGGGGTTTCCTTTCTGTCCAGTATGCATTGAGGTTTTGGAAAGAATTCTCCCTCCGGTTCCACCTAGATCATAGACCAATCAATTATATGATTATAATCATGTACATATTTCTTCAATAATGAAACATGGAAAACATTATGTGCTTTTACTGTGGGAGGAAGTGCTAGCCTATAGGCTACAGGTCCCACTCTATCTATAACTTCAAAAAGTCCACAATAACGAGGTGCCAACTTGGCACAAGCTCCCATCCTCAGGGAACTCTTCCTGGGCCTAACTCTGAGATATACGTGGTCTCCAGCCTTGAACTCTCTTGGAGTTCTCTTTCGGTTGGCGTAACTTTTTTGTCGGTTCTGAGTGACCTTTAGATTTTGTTTTATCTGAGTCACTTGTTGTTCCATTTATTTCAACATGTCAGATCCAATAGTAACCTTGTTTATGGGATTACCCCAATTGACTGGAGTGTTGCACGACTTACCATAGAGGACTTCAAAAGGACTCATCTTCAGGGATTCTTGGTAGCCGTTGTTGTAGGTGAATTCCACCAGTGACAGGTAGTCTTCCCACTTTCTGGGTTGATGCATTACATGCATCCTTAGCATGTCTTCTAATATTTGGTTCACTCTTTCTATCTGTCCATCGGTTTGAGGATGATAGGTCTAAATAGTAATTTGGTCTCCAGACCAACCGTCAAGGATTTCCAAAAGTTGGAAGTAAATTTCGTGTCTCTGTCAGACACGATCTCTTTAGGCATACTATGTAGTCTGAATATCTCCTTCATGAATACGTTGGCAATGTCTATTGCCTTGCAAGTTGACTTGATAGGGATAAAATGAGAGGACTTTCTCAATTTATCCACCACTACCATGATGGCGTCATTCTATTTGGTCGAGGTTGGTAATCCGGTGATGAAATCCATGGAGATGGTTTCCCATTTCCATTCCGGAATTGGTAGAGGTTGTAAAATTCCTGCTGGGTGTCGGTGTTCTACTTTAACCTGTTGGCACTCTATGCATTTGGCTAAGTATTCAACTATGTCTTTCTTCAATCCAGGCCAATAGAATTGTTTCCTGGTGGTCGTGATCATTTTCTGGTATCCTGGGTGACCAGTATAGGGTCTTTTATGTAGTTCATCCATTATGAACCTCTTCAAGTTGTCACAATATGGAATATACCATCTATTTCTGTAAGTTAGCAGACCTCCATCTATCATCTGGTAGCCTTCATACTTTATCCCTGTGGGTTCTTGCTCTAGGTACGAGGTAACGGTTTGGAAGAATGTGTTTGTTTCTTGTGCATTCCTGACTCTTTCCTTGACATCTGTCTTGCAGGTGCTCACCATTGCCAGGTGAATTGTTTTCATACTTCTGCTAAGGGCATCGGCCACCTTATTTTCCTTTCGTTTAATATGTTTGATTTCAAAGTCAAACTCGCTAAGGAGGGCCATCCACCTAGCTTGTCTGGCATTGAGCTTTGGTTGGTCAAACAAATATCGCAATCCACAGTGGTTTGTCATAAGTACAAATTTCCTTCCCAGGAGGTAATGCCTCCACATTTTTAAGGCGTGCACTATGGCGGCCAGCTCTAAATCATGGGTCACATAGTTGACTTCGTGCTCATTCAATTTTTGGGATTCATAGCAGACCACACTTCCTCCTTGCATAAGGACTCCTCCGAGCCCTTCCTTGTAGGCATCCGTACACATGAGGAAGTCAGCTTCGGAATCGATGATCTTCAACACGGGTGCGTGGGTCAGTAGATGTTTTAGGGTTTGAAATATTTCTTCACATTTTTGTGTCCATGTTAATTTAGCCCCCTTCTTCTAGAGGGCAGTGATTGGACAACCAATCTTGGAGAATCCTTTTATAAATCTCCTGTAGTATCCTACTAAGCCCATAAAGGATCTGATATCCAAAACATCCTTAGGGGTAGGCCATTCCATGATAGACCTGATCTTGTCAGGGTCTACTGCTACTCCTTCTTTAGATAGGACATGGCCCAAGTAATGTATTTGCTTCTGGAAAAAGTCACACTTGCTAAATTTGGCATAGAGCTGATGTGCTCTTAGCACTTGAAGTACAAGCCTAAGGTGTTCCTCATGTTCCTCTCTATTCTTGGAGTAAATTAATATATCGTCAATAAAAACTAGTACAAATTTGTCTAGGAATTTGCTGAGCACATTGTTCATCAAACACATAAAAGTGGCAGGGGCATTGGTCAATCCAAATGGTACTACCACGAAATCATAGTGACCATATCTCGTCCTGAAGGCAATTTTGTTGATGTCTTCACCCTTGATTCCGACTTGATGGTATCCAGATCTCAAGTCAATCTTTGAGAAGATGGAGGCACCTCCCAATTGATCAAATAGGTCATCGATCCTGGGTAAGGGGTACTTGTTCTTTATGGTTACCTTATTGAGTTGTCTAAAATATATGCACAGCTGGAGGGTACCGTCTTTCTTTTTCACAAACAGGACTGGTGCTCCTCATGGAGACACGCTGGGACAGATGTAGCCTCTATCCATCATTTATTTTAGATGTAATTTAAGCTCAACTAGCTCAGGTGTGCTCATCCTGTAGGGTGTCCTAGACACTGGAACCGCTCCCAATGCAAGTTCTATCGAGAAGTCGATGTCCCTTCTCAGAGGTAAACCGGGTACCTCTTCCGGAAATACATCTCTATATTCTCTTAGTGTGGGGTGGTCTTCGAGGCTTGGTTTGTCATCTTCAACTGATTTCAACACCTGTATCGCATATAGTGGACATCCCTTCCTACAATATTTTCTCATTTGAAGGGTTGATATTCGCCTCACTAAGACAGGTTTTTGGATCCCTTGAAGGGTTATCCTTCTCCCTTCTTCACTTACAGATTCTAAGGTTTTATGGTAATAGTCTAGTCGGGATTTATATGTGGCTAGCCAGTCCATACAAATCAACAGGTCATACGATCCTAGGGGTAATATGTTAAGGGTTGCTTGGGTGGGGAATTTACCCATAGTGAATTGGCAAGCTGGTATGACGTCCACTACCTTTCTTTTGGTGTTAGTGGCTAACTGTACCAACCATGGCTTGGCATGTTTATGTGGCTATAATTTACACTTATCAACAACCTTAGGAGCTATATAACTCAAATTTGAACCAGGGTCAATTAGAATAGACACTAGATGGTTGGTGATCATACCTTCCATCTCCACCACTGAAGCTTGGTGGTCAGCTTGTTTATTATCCAAGTCTGCATAGATTTGCGGCACACTCCTGGCCACATCATTGGTGGTGGTAGCTTCTTGAATGTTGTAAATTCTTCGACTGTTCTGTTGTTGGTGCGGGCAGTCCCTCAATAGATTCTCTTCTCCACAACCCCAACATTTCAAGGGTTCTTTCTTTGGGTTATCAATCCTTCCTGGGGTAGATCCAAAAGGTTTATTTCCTCTCTGGGAGGGCAAATTTTGTTGTTGTACACTTCGGGTTGGAAATCTCATCCTTGAGTCCTTTTTATAATTTCTAAATCTTGGATATTTAAACCCATTTTTCTGTAATCCCGAAGTATTCTTCTGCTTCCAGCCTTCACGAGGTTTTGTCCGATGCCCAAGCTATTCATAACAATATCTTTCCTTTCGGACAGTGTCTTCTAGGGTCTTTGGCTCATCAAACTCAATCCTATTCTGATAGTCCTTAGGTAGTCCGCTGATGAATCGTTGCACCTTTGCCTTTTCTGCTTTTATATAGGGTATGTACCTCAACAACTCGAGGAATCTGCTGACATATTCCTCTATGGTGAGTTTCCCCAGCTTGAGTTCATAGAATTCTTTAGTCTTTTCGTCGAAATACTTTTCCGATAGATACTTTTTCCTGAAGTATTTCTCAAACCGTTCCCAAGACAAGCCTTCTTCGTGAATCCCTTTTACATTCTTAAGGTCTTCCCACCAAATGAAATCATTTCCATTCAAGTTGAAGGTGGCTACTCGGGCCTTCAAATTTTCTGAGAAGTCATGGACTCTGAAATACTTCTTTAGTCCAAGCAGCCAGGCTTCCGCTTCCTCTCCCTTCTTTATTTCACCATCGAAAGAGGGTGGTTTGGCCTTCCTGAATTCTTCGAGATTATGAATCTTGGAATGCTTTCACTTCTTCCGTTTTCTTCAGGAATAAGAACTAGTTCTACTTCTAGAAGATCTCTCTGAGTCACTAGCTTCCTTTCCAAAGAATCGTCCGACGCTTGTCCTTATCCTTAGGGTGGACCTTCCTCGAGGTGCTCTTCCCAGTGTGGCCACTTAAAAGACCACGTTTTTGTATTTCAGGTGGACTTCGACTTTTCTTTGTTTGTCGTCGGTCCGCCGGACTAGTGTCAGGTTCATGTTGCAATTGTCTTTGTATGCCAGATAAACTCTGCAGTAAGACTGCATTAATTTCCATTTGCTTGTCTTGCTATTTTATCATCCTCTCATTGTCGGTCTTGCAGCTCTATAGTTCGACCATGAGGCTCCTCAAAGTCTCAGCTAGATTTGGAGGGGTCCCTACTGCCCTCCTTTTCAGACTCTTCATCTCTGTTGTGGGAGCCATCTCCCACTTCATGGTAAGTCACCATTCTATGCGTCTGAAGTTTCCCGCGGTTGATCGCCCGCTTGTGTGCAAAAGAAAAATGCTTGTTGTTAGTCAATATTTATATTCATTCATAACCGACACATAGTTCATATTTTTCGCATGCATACACACAATAGGAGTTTTTCATTCTTAACTTCGACTTGTGATTAAGGGGGGTTAAGATAGAGGGTTACTCCTTTTAAGAATACTTCGAGTGAAGTCTTTGTGCAACCCATTCATGAGCCCAAGTAGGCCAAGTGTTGTAACCATGCTCTGATACCAATTTGTCACACACCCACTACGACATAATAGATTTTTTGCCTTTTTCTTTCTCCTTCTTTATCGAGAGATAGAATTCCCGAAATTCCTATGAGGTCCGAGCGTAGGCTAGGTATTTCGATCAGGACCTTCACTAAACCAATCGACTGGTCCTTTCATTGAAAATCCGTCGTGTACAACTCAAGCACCAAGTGCAGGCTTCACCTCCATGTGATCATCGGTTATGACCTCGGGCTAAGCCAAGAGGTGCCTTTCGCATTTCGAGACTTCGGAAACGATATCGGGACTTCGGAAACCGGGAGTTTGAAATGCAAGGGAGTCAAGTTCTTTGACTCTTCAAACCCCGAAACCTGAAATCCTATTCACACTAAGCCACTTCGGGATTTCACCTATCGGGATTTCGCGTACCGAGATTTCGCAGCTTGCGAAGACAAGGGGTTCATACCCTTTGGTCTCCCGGGTGCCGAAATGCCAAAATCCCTTCACACTACATTTCTTCGGGGTTTTACATACCGGGATTTCGCGATGTGCATAGACAAGGGGTCTCGCACCTGGGTTTCCCAGGATTCGAAACTCCGAAGCCCATATATACACTAAGCTCATTTCGGGGTTTCGCAAGTCAGGATTTCACAATGTACACAGACAAGGGGTCTCGCACCTGGGTTTCCCGGGAGTAGAAACTCCGAAGCCCATATATACACTAAGCTCATTTAAGGGTTTCACAAGTTGAGATTTCGCGATGTGCGTAGATAAGGGGTCTCGCACCTGGGTTTCCCGGGAGCCAAAACTCCGAAGCCCATATATACACTAAACTCATTTTGGGGTTTCACAAGTCGGGATTTCGCGATGTGCGCAAACAAGGGGTCTCACACCTGGGTTTTCGGGGAGCCGAAACTCTGAAGCCCTTATATTTTGCGACAGGGGCAAGGTGAACTCGCGGATTTACTACAATGGTAGTCTTATCAAGGGGCGCACTCCGACTCTGGAAATCGAGGGAACTTTCTCGAAAAAGGTGCCTTCGGGAGGATAAACCAGGGCATAGCATGAACCCAGTTAGATGGGTCGATCCTCAAGGGAATGGACTCGTATCCCAAACTTACACATTCCATACATTAACCAATTTGTAGTTATATCAGTATAAGCATGCATCCATTATTTCCAATCAAAACACAAGGCAACCACTTCTATACAAAAACTATTTACGAGCGTATAAAAATGAGCATGCGATCAAGACATTCAATTCCAAATGCAAGATATAACACTTATATGAAATTCCAGACATGGTGTGAATGCTGAGAGGGGTGCTCGTTTCCACCCAACCGTAGGCTCAGTGATTCCAACCAGATTTACCACTAGCCACCCCCGAGCTAGACCACGACGCTTTGAGACTCAGTCTCCTACTTCCAGCTCACAGAAGTCAAGGACGAAGGTTACTCCCCTTCTCCTCTGCTCATGACTCTCTGTATTTTCGGAGTTCCTCTGGTTCTCCTTCTGCGATTCCTATCACGCACGCTCTTCCTCTCCCCCTTCCACACTTATTTCCTTGCCTTTTTTCCTGCGAGGTTGTGTGTGGCGCAAATTTCCTTGTCCATGGTCAGGTCTGAGAGCTTCTGCGAATGGGCGGTTTGCCCCCATCCCCTCATTTACTCTTGAGGAGCCTCCCCACCTACCATCCTGGTGGGTAATTCATTCGGGGGTCAGAGAGTGAGCTTTGGTTTTTGAGCACGTACAATCCAGTACGGTTTCAGTTCAGTGGAGGTTAACGCAACCATTCCCGACCCCTTCCACCACCTCTCATCAACCACCGTGGTCTCTTTCAGCACATCCCCTCCCAACAATCATGCGACACATATTCATGATATAATTTACATTCATCGACCTTTTATACAAAGGTCTGTCAAATCAAACATTCACATCTTTGAGTTTTCCATAGTTCTTGGACAATATAGTTATTTTTACAAACTAGGGGAAATAGGGTGTTATAGGCCCCACCATCTATCAGGGAGATTCCATGTTTCCCCTAAATAACCCCTCTGATACAGAGGGTATCATACCTGGGAACACCAGAAAGGGTTGCTATGACTCCTCCCTTTGCTGGTTTCCTCCTGTTAGCCTACTCTGGCGGTTGTGGGACTATTGGAGGATCGAATCCTGTCAGTGTCGGTGGTCTATGGGGTGGCTGCTCCTCTGCTAGTGCTGACTCCTCCTCTGAACTAGTGGATCCACTGTCCTACTCCTCCTCCTCACTGTCCACGTTGTTTGTTGCTACCTCAATATAATGAATCTCTCCCTTGCCCACACACCTGTGGCCTGGGACCCAAGACAGCTGAATCAAAGCTTCTTCCTCATAAGCTCTCACCTGGTATCATCATCCAAATTCTCCTTTCCCTTCCATTCTCTCTATAATGGCTTCCTGTCTCGATCCCTTTGGGGCATAAATGGTTTGGAGAAATTTTTAGTCTTTGGCACTGAGTCTGCCAGATCTCAAGTGAGAAGGATGTCATCCTGCAAAGTGGGAGGCCTGTATGTCTTCACCATCCTCTCAAAGGCTCCGTGGGTCGTTCTATGAATAGCATGATCAACCTAGGCTTTGATATATTTGTCATTTCCATGATTACCTGTTGAAACTATGTGATGAACGCCTCTACTGTGCCAGTTTGTCTCAACTGGGCTAGAAACATGAAGTGTATCTCGGGATTCTTCCTGTCAAACCTGTCCATGAACCTATCTGTAAAATCCCTATAGGAGGTGATGCGACTATGACCCAATGTCACCAGTCCATGATACCACCACTCGTGTGCCTCACCCTCCAAGTGTAAGGTCGCGAAACCGATGGCCTCTGTCTCGGTCATCTGTTTGAGCTTGTAATATGTGTCTAGCTTCTATACCCAAGCTATGGCAGTGTATTTGGACGATCCGTCGAAAGAAAGGATGGTGAGTTTACCAAATTTTCGGATGAAATCGAGGTTATGCCCTTGCTACTGTTGTGGTCCTCCCCTCTGCGACTCTCTGGGGCGATTCCTGAGTCTGAGTCCACAGTACTCAACTAAGGTCATGTCCTGATGGAAGTTGTGACCCAGTGCTGTGTACTCCCTCCTATACTCTGAAATGTCGTCTACATGAGTGGGTGGCCTTTGTGCTATCGGTGGTGGTGCTGCTACCAGGGGTGCCCTCTGGAAAATGGGAAACAAGGATTTGGGAATCCTACTCGTAAAGGTGTATGTGCAAGAGGGTGACTGGGGTCTACTTCCTGCTCCTGAGTTCCCCTGTGCTGCATGCGGGACTTATGTGTCTAGGGTGCCCACTCTAGCCAATCTATCAACCACTTGTGCCAAGGATTGAGACATGGTTCCTTGACTAACTAACATATTGTTAATAACCTTCATGAAAGTTGTCTCTGGATCTACGGGGGCCTTGCCACTGCCCTCTGGTCACTCATATCTATCTTCTAGCATCCTCTCAGCCTCACACTCAACCTCATGTTCTGCCCTTCTCTTTGCTTCTATGTGTGCCTCTTCCTCTTCCTTTGAGCTAGGAGGAAAAGGGGGGAAATCAGGCCTATGCCTTCTTTCCTTATGCCTGCTGTAAGTGACATATTCGTCACCTACATGTTCACGACCCTCTGGGTCTTCTGCTGCACTCATTGTATTTAGTCACAGGATGGCAGGACTAAAGCTCTGATACCACTGCAATGTTCCTGATTTGGTTAGTCTAGGAAACACTGCTAATGTGTGTGTTAGATCAATGGTTCACAACATATAAATGATCATACAAATAATAAATGCGACAAAGGACTGTAAAGGTTGTATTATGATATCTCTGTGGATTACAAAATGGTTGAATGCGACTGAATAAACTGACAATACTCTACTAGATCAATAGACAAAGGATCTTAGCCAGAATACAAATAATCAACTAAAAGATAATACCCAAAATATGGGAGCACTATAGAATCAATGGATGCGCTGGGACTATGGAAACTCTGATGGTAACTGTTGGAAGTCTGGAAAGTTCTCCTTGGGATATATACTTCTCAGAATGGCCTGGAAACTATCCCCAATGATGCGCCCTTCTCTAGTCCTCATTATTGGTATCTGTCAGGCCCCTCTGCTGATGAATCTGGACCCCGAATGGATACCCTTGGGAGAATGCGCCCCTCTTCTTCTGACAAAATGCATCTTAGTGATTCCACCATTAGAATCGAATGAGATATGTCTCAAAACAACCACCTTGGTCTACTGGGAAATGGGTCGGAAGGGTTTCCCTGAATCTGGTCTGATGCTTGCTCTGGAACCCCAAATGTATCTGCCAAAAATGTCGCATGTCCAAGTCTGGAAAATGTGTCCCAGTTGATTCCTCCATCAGAATATGATGAGGAACCATGCAAAATATGTGCCTTTCCCTCCTCTCAAATGGGTCGGAGGGAAATCTCGGAGTTCCCCCTAGATGGAGTAAGTCGACTAAAAACCCTCTTAGAAGTTGCACTCTCACTCTAGATGAATGTGCCCTTGCTGCTGAACACTGTGTAAATGTTGCTGAAGAATGATGGAAGACCTAAATGATCTTCCCGATGACTAGGGTGTGTCTCTCAACACCAAAATCAATCAATTGGTGTCTTCCTCCTGGAATTCACTTAACTATCTCTCCTGAGATGCGCCTCTCTCCGCAATGACAAGTCATAATCTGCATAATGATGAATTAGGTCACCAAACCTTCCTTTATAGCTTTCCAAAACCCTAAATCATTGATGAAACCCTAATTCATTGTTGACTTCCAAAACCCTAAATCACTGTTGAAACCCTAATTCACTGTTGACTTCTATTTTTAGCTCATAATGACTTAAAAGCACTTTTTAGCTCAATGTCACTTTCCTAATATAACACTGGTGACCGAAGTGACCTCTAGTGACCCTGTTTACCCCTTTCTGGCCCTGGCTATAGTCTAACATGGCAGTTTAGACCTTTAAGCCTCCTCTCTGGAGCTCCTATTTGGAAAGGGACATTACAAGTAGTGTTTGGAAGCCCCTACATTTATATGAGGGATGCCATATTCATTCAAAGAGCCAACTAGTATTGACTAATCAAGGATGGGAATTCATATATCATCAATACGCATAAAGGCAATTCAATTATCTCACTGGTAAGTGCCAACTGAGTCAAAAAGTTGATTAGTTCTAGTAAGAAATATGTTTTACTTTTCTTAAGAGAAAATCAAATTGAGGATGAGTTGATAGGAGTAAAGGAATACCTAGAGGGGTGTACTAAATAGAAGAAACATCAGTTGGAGGAGTTGCTAGAGGCATACAAAGGAGTGTTCCAGAATCCTAATAGGTGAAGCAGAGCACGAAATAAAGTTATTTCCAGACTCCCCATTGCCGAATATTGGGTTGTACAGAGAGTCTGTTCTGGAAGAAAATGAAATGAAGAAGCAATTGTAGTAGTTGTTGGAGTAGGGTGTGATTCGACCAATCACCTCACCTTGTGGGTCACATATCATAATTGTACCAAAGAAAGATGGGACTTGGTGAATGTGTATCGGCTATAGAGCATTAAACAAGATTACACTAAAAAATTGGTACCCTTTGCCCATGATCAATTATCTGTTAGATCAGGTGTAGCACACAAAAAATTTCACCAAGTTACATCTCAAATTGAGATACCACCATGTACTCGTCAAGGAAGAAGACACCTGGAATATTACCTTCAAGATAAGGCAAGGTTTGTATGAATGGTTGATCATACCATTTGGTTTATGTAATGCACCAGCTACACTTATGAAACTATTTAATGATGTATTACGCCTATATCTAGATTCATTTATTATAGTCTATTTGGATGATATATTGATTTATAGTGATACCTAAGAGGAACACATCTCACATCTCATGCACGTGTTAGAGACTTTGAAGAAGCACTAACTGCTAGCTAACCTCAAGAAATGTAATTTTTCTTTGTAATCATTGGTGTATTTGGGGTATATGATTGGTGGAGGGGAACTCAAGATAGATCTCGCAAATATGGAGGCCATATTGAAATGGATAGTTCCTACAAGTATCACTGAAGTGCATACTTCCAAAGAAAATGTAATTAAAAAAAAGGTAATTATTTTTTTTTTCCAAAGAAGTGGAAAAGTGAATATTTTATTTTACCTTTAGAGATTTAACGACCCATGGTTTTGGAAAGCCATTGGCCCATGGTATTCCATACCATATATATGTCTTTGTGTGTGTTTATTTCTAAAGAACTATACCATAGGGTCGCGTTTCTTGAGCCCTAGCTACTGCTAACAAATAGTCAAGAATATAAAAAGGAGTATTTAAAGTCTCCTAAGATATTTAAAATTTTTAATTGGGGGAGTATTTATAAGTGGAAAAAGAAAGTATATAGAAAAGGATTTTAAGAATATTAAAAGGGAAAGTGATAAAGTTTAAAGAGTTATTATTAAATTTTATTTAAGGATCATATGTATTCATTACATTTGAGCATTTACTTACTTTCAAAGAAGTACTAAGTGAACTATGACAACTATAAATAATCCTACATTTTTGGCAAAATGTCCATTTTGTGCAATGGTGTTTAATTTTCAAGAATCCTTTAGAAATCAAAATTTTAAATGCACAAATTGTCGAAAACCATTTATTCTAACAAAATATCAAAATGACTACAAGAAATTGGAAAACGAACTAGCATATTATAAATAGACCAATAGAAATTTACAAAATGAAGTTGTCATGGAGAAACTTAATAATAAATTGTATTCTTTCCAAGCAAAATATAATGAGGAGTTGCATACACAAATTAAAGACGAGAGAAAAAACTATGACAAGACCTTACTAGAACAAAATCAAGAAATCTCTCGCTGAAAAGATCAAAATCAAAAGTTAAAACAAGCTAATCAAAATCTTATTAAGAAATTATCAGAGAAAGATGAAGAGAATTGTCATTTAAAAATCCATAATCAAAGTTTACTCACCTATATTAAGAAGATAAAGAGTGATAAGAAGACGATAGAGGGCAAGTTACAACAACTTATCAATAAGGAATCATTGGTAGATAAAGAGACAATGACTGAACCTATGGAACTACAAAAGTCTTCAAATGGAAAAAACCTGATGGTGGATAAAGCAATTAATACAGACCCAGTCAACCTTACATCTCAAAATGATTCAGTTGATGTAAAGAGGTCTTCACATGTCAAAGTAGACACAAGTTAGGGCTATGAAGAAGACTCAATTCCAAGTGTTAATCAAGAAGAAGCGACAAGTATACAAAGTAAAGATCAAGTTGCAAGGATACCTTATAGACATCCTAATCACACAAATCGATACTTCAACCAATCAATGTATCCACAAAAACACTTGACAAATATGTCAAAAATTATTACCTCTATTACAAATGATGCTGAAGGTAGAAACTATCATGGGAGTCAAAATACATCAAATTGTCGAAAATAACCCCATAAAAGCCTATTGTGTAGAAGATCGATTTAAGGTGGGCAAACTCCCTTACAATTCGACGGTTCTATGCATCGCTTAGAAGATTCCATCATTTCAAGTCCTCAACGATCACTAATTCATGAATAAAGAATAAGGAGACAAAGCATTTTTAAGGGGAAGACAATGCTATGAACATAATATATAATAATAAATATAAATACATTATAATAGTTAATGGATAATTAATGAAGATACACCTTCCCAATGAAAGGTCATGTCTCTTCATGGAAGGGCACCCTTGCGTGGGTATACAAGGCCCTCATTCTTATTGTATCTCATCATCTTATATTCATATACATTATTTAATATATTATCTGTAATATACCGGATATAAAATGTACGCAGAACATAAATAAAATGCTAGTAATGGCATAATAACAACAATATAACCAGAACATTCACCACAATAACACTGAAATGATATAAGAATAACAACATAAATAACACTTCAAATTTGAAAGCAATGTTCACGGGCCTCTACGAGGGGGCAACCTCCAATTGAGCAGAGCTCTATTACAATAATATCCAAGCTCGGGTTCTCATACCCTCGACTCCTATTTATACTAAAAAGAAGTATCTAGAGGAATATCCTTCTAGAAGCGGAAGCTTCTATTAGGTCTTCTTACATCCGCCTTATTCTATTTTATTGAAAGGCCTTTTTAATATTTACCTTTATTACATCCGAATATATTGTTCTACCTATGTGCGGGTTAGGACCCTAACATGTCCACCCCCTTAAAAATAACCTTGTCCTCAAGGCTTGAGATGAGGAAATTGTTGCAGAATGGTAGCTGGTTCCCAAGTGGCGTCTGGTGGAGTTGTATCTTTCCACTGGACTAGCACTTCCTTGATGGTTCTCTGATGTAGGCGATGCTCACGCTAGTCCAAAACTGCTTCTGGTTGTAGCCAAATGCATCCTTCTTCAGCTAACTCTGGAAGGTTGGTTTGAATTTGGCACTTAGCTCCAATCGCCTTCTTTAAGAAGGAAACATGAAAAACAAGATGTAGCTTTGAATGGTTGGACAAAGCTAACTGATAGGTGACTTGTCCCACACGCTTGAGCACAGTATAAGGACGATAAAATTTGGGTGCTAGCTTCTGACAATGCTTGGCCTTGAGGGAATTTTGCTTGTAAGGTTGCAGTCTAAGAAACACCTGATCCCCTTCTGCAAATTGACGTTCAAAGAGACCTTGATCTGCTTGTTGCTTCATGTGATTTTTTTCCATGACCAAATTCTCTTTGAGTGTATGAAGAATAACCTCTCGATCTATAAGTGATAGGTCAACCGCCTGGACCTTCGAGGCACCCAATAAGTATGAGAGAATTGAAGGTGGCTTCTGTCCATATAGCGCTTCAAAAGGAGTCATGCGTGTAGCTGTATGGTATGAAGTGTTGTACCACCATTTAGCTAGGGGTAACCGTTAAGCCCACTGATTTTTCTTTTCCGAGGCAAAACACCTCAAATATGTTTCCAAACACTTGTTGACAACTTCCGTTTGGCCATCAGTCTGGGGATGATAAGCTGTGCTGAGATGCAATTCTGTGCCTTGTATCTTGAACAGTTCTTGCCAAAAATTGCTTGTGAAAGTTGGGTCGCGATTAGAAACAATAGAGTGTGGCATGCCATGAAGCTTGAAGACCTGATCCATGAATATTTGAGCCACCGTGGATGTTGTAAATGGGTGTTGAAGGGCGCAGAAATGAGCATACTTGGAAAGGTGATCAACAACCACCATGATGACGGATTTATTTCCCGATTTGGGTAAGCCGGTGATAAAATCCATAGAGATATCCTTCCAAATAGTAAGTGGAATTGGGAGCGGTTGTAGTGTGCCTGACGATTTGACTGTTTCTCCCTTGTTGCATTGACACACGTCACATTCAACTACAAAATTATGAATGTCCTATTTCATACCATCCCAGAAAAAGGAACGTTTGACCCTGTCATTGGTTTTGGTGAACCTGGAGTGCCTTGCTGTGGGTGTAGCATGAAGCTCAGAAAGTACCGTGAATTTAAGATTTGATTGTTTACTTAAATACAAACGACCTTTGTATCGAAGTTCCTCATGGAGCCAAGAGTACCCCGGGGAAGCTGGAGCATTGGACTACAATTGCTGGATCAACTGCGAACTTTTGGGATCTTGTAGCCATTCCCGGCGAACGACTTGGAGCCAATCTGGTACAATGAATGAAAGAGAAAAAATGGATCCTTCATCTTCATATTTCCGGGAAGGTGCATCCGCAACCACATTGTCTTTTCCTTTCTTATAAATGATCTCATAATCATATCCAAAGAGTTTAGTCACCCATTTTTGTTGATCTGGGGAGGAAATGCGTTGTTCCAAAAAATACTTGAGGCTTTGATGGTCTATCTTAATTTGGAACCATTGCCCCAATAGATAAGGAAGTCACAGATCCACAACATGCATAATAGACAACATTTCCTTTTCATAGATGGATTTTCCTAGATTTCTTTCAGATAGTTTCTTGCTGGTAAAGGCCAAAGGTTGACCCTCTTGCATAAGGACAACACCAATTCCTTTCCCTGAGGCATCACATTCCAACACAAAGGTCTTTGTGAAATTGGGAAGGGCGAGGAATGGAGTGGTGCACATGGCCATCTTCAAGGTTTGAAAAGCTTGAGCAACGACTGGAGTCCAAGTGAAAGAGTCCTTTTTGAGGAGAGCAGTGAGAGGTGCTGCAATCTTCCCATAATTCTTAACAAACTTGCGATAATACCTTGTTAAGCCTAGAAATCCACGCAATCTCTTAAGAGTCTTTGGGTGAGGCCAGTCTTCCACAACTTCAATCTTTTTAGGATCCACCTTGACGCCATCTTTGCCAACCACATGACCCATGTATTCTACTTCTGAGGTGCCAAAAGCACATTTAGATTGTTTCAAGAAAAGTTGGTGCTGAGAGAGTAGATGGAGAACTCGATCCACATGAGCAAGATGGTTTGTCCAGGTTTTTCTATAGATGAGGATATCATCAAAGAAAACTAAGACAAAATGGCGGAGAAAAGGACGGAAGACATGATTCATGAGGCTTTGGAAGGTGGAGGGGGCATTACACAAGCCAAAGGGCATAACCAAAAACTCATAGTGGCCCTCATGAGTTCTAAAGGTAGTCTTGGGAATATCTTCCTCTTTCATACGTATCTGGTGGTAGCCCAAATGAAGATCTAGTTTAGTGAAGAATTGGGCACCACTCAATTCATCCAGGAGGTCATCAATGAAAGGAATGGGGAATTTGTCTTTGATGGTAAGTTTGTTGAGGGCATGGAAGTCAGGACACATTCGCCAAGAACCTTCTTTCTTCAGGACCATGACCACAGGAGACGAATAGGGGCTCGTACTAGGGTGAATAACGCCTGCAGTAAGGAGTTCCTGGACCATTTTCTCAAATTCATTTTTTTGGGAAAATGGGTGACGATACAGATGGATATTGGGAGGAAGGCTTCCTGGTACAAGGGGAATGGAATGATCATGAACACCACGGGAAGGAGGGAGGCCTTGGGGAGTGGAAAAGACCAATTGATGTTTAGAAA
>ML779219.1:625783-636962 GCA_009831015.1 Picea engelmannii
GGGAATGAGAGGAATGGTCACCTTCAGTATGTGGGGGTGAGGAAGAGGAAGGGTTATCTGTAGGGATATGCAGTTTGGTGCAGAGTGCCGAAAATACTGATTCAAGTTGGGTGGTGAGGTCTTGTTTGATTTCTCCCATTGAGAACTGGATGGTTGTATTAATGGCGGCAACATTGGCACTGAGTTGTTTCACTTCTTGTTGGGTCTCAATGAGACAAGATTGCAAAGTGTTGAAGTGAGCTTCCAAGTCTTGGCTACGAGTATGGGCCATGAGGATGGGGGAACTGAAAAGGAGCGGGCGGGGTAAAAAACATTTTTTTCCGAAAAAATGATATGGATGAATGTGATAAGGGCGAAGAGATGAATCCAATGGAATATGTCTGAAATAATGGTGAAAATTTTTCCAGAACCTTTTTTTTTTTTTTTGGAGTTATACTCCGGTCTGAAGAATACTGTAGAGAGGAAATGCCCAAATGCTTAACCAGAAAGAAATGGGTATTTACTTGGCAACCCGAACATAGTTGCGCGACAATAGATCTTGCCTGTTTTAATTTGTTTATGTTTCTGTCCCCAAGGGTTAGGTATTCAAGGGTTTTATAGACAAGGGTTTTCCCTATGTTATAGCTCTCTGATATACGTGCAGCGTCCAATAGTAGTACTCGGCCCAATATCTTAGGGCACTAACTAAGGAGGATAGATCGTACCCTTAGTCGTAATACCCGAATACCCAGGTACTAGAGAGTATCTTCCCGAGTGTTATTCTCGGTGACACTATAGCAGTCAGGCAGTCGATCAGTTTATCTAAAGAGGGCTTAAGGTAATCTAGGTCGATCCGTACACAGGTGTTGTCTGATGGGCTACCACTCAAAGGGGTACCAACAGGGGTTACAAGGGTGGCCAACAGATGTTTGCTTAAGTACCACTTGTATTTCCTATGTGTATGAATCCCTCAACCACGGGTTTATGCGCGTAACGATAGATCTATGTGGCTTAAAGACGCCATAATACGTCTCTACCCTGGAAAAAAAATTAACCCACACTTTCTGCCGAGGAAAGTGCTCTGATGCCACTTGTAATATACCAGATATAAAATGTATGCAGAACAGAAATAAAATGCTAGTAATGACAGAATAACAACAATATAACCAGAACATTCACCACAATAACACTAAAATGATATAAGAATAACAACTGAAATAACACTTCGAATCTGAAAGCAATGTTCACAGGCCTCTTCGAGGGGGCAACCTCCAGTTGAGAAGAGCTCTATTACAATAATATCCAAGCTCAGGTATCATACCCTCGACTCCTATTTATACTAAAAAGAAGCATCTAGAGGAAGATCCTTCTAGAAGCAAAAGCTTCTATTAGGTCTTCTTGCATTCGCCTTATTCTATTTTATTGAAAGGCCTTATTAATATTGACCTTTATTACATCCGAATATATTGTTCTACCTATGTGCGGGTTAGGAACCTAACATTATCCTTTATGAATTATAACCTGTTGTCTTACCTACATTGGGTATTTACGTAAGTGAATTGAGTTGGTTCACCACAACCCCCATATATGCGCATTTACTCAGTAGTGAATGTGGAGAATATAAAACTCTACCGCCTTCCAAGTTGGATCAAGAGGATGAGCAAGTCCTACCTTCCATAGAGGACTTAGCACTATATGCTTAAGTAGAGTTGGCAAAGGAAACAATTTTGCAGAAGCGATATAAAACTACAAGATAGGGGCAACATGACATTTGGACGATTGGGTTGAAAGCACAACTTCCAGGAAAAGCAAAGTGGTACTCTAGGGAGAAGGTAGAGGAAAAATTTCCTCACCTCATTCAGTAGAGATTTTGGGGACCAAAAGCCTCCCTAAATAGGGAGGTATGATCAAGATTAGATCATTATATTATTTGTCATATATCTCGATGCATTCAAAGTGGAAGTAATTGGAGGAATCAATTTGCAGGGTCATTTTAACGACATGTCCCAACTTGGAAAATTGAGGTTTGAAACTTTCCAGAGCCATTTTGATGCATCAAATGGCATTTTTTGGGGTTAAAATTTTTCCATCTTTATTTAGGATTTCTTAATGCTATTCTACACATCGAGACCTTTCCAATGATGCAAAAATCACATCAATCGGAGCTCGTATGCAAAAGTTACACCTCCTGCAAGTTGACCTACCGTGTTGACCACCATGGTACGAGTGGATTCCACATCAACCCCCATTACTCATGCATATCGGGCTAGCCATGTATGGAATTTCAAGAAGATTCTATAAGGTTCAAAACCTTATCACAACTGAGGGTTGATGAAGTCAAAACCCTACCCTTAGATGGCTATTGGACTATGTTAAATACCGAGATGCTAGGAGGAGAATGGATTCCATTCTTTAGCATTGTATTTGTTCCATAGTTGAGCAGAGCACCTATGGGTGGTATTTTGAGAGCATAAGAAATGAGGATAGATTTTGTAGCAGCCATATAGGCCGCGGTGTCAAAGACAACTCCAAAGAGAGTGCCTCTTTCTTTGTACTTGCATTTGAAGAAAAGAGAGCAGAGCGTCCTCACCTTCTAGCTGGGTTTTCTCCTGTATAAGGTTTCCTAGGTTATATCTTGTGTTTGTTTGTGGATGATGTGTGAGCATTTATTTCCACTCTCCATTTTTTACATTTCAGCTATTTCATACATTTTTAAATGAAAACCAATAATTAAAGAATCTAAGATTTAAAAGAAATTAACCTTCAAAATAAAGATTTTGATATTTTATTAGATCTATTGTACAAACTCTTCAATAAAATATCCACGACAATTCACAGTTCATCAAAAACTGTTAAAAAAAACAAACAACCTTGTTTGACTCCTATACTTTATACCTCCTTTATTTCTCCAACCCTTTGCTCACACCTTACTAATAATAATCACATAAAATATCATCATAAAAAATAAGATAACTAGAAGCAAGCATAAAAGGACCCAAAACTTTAAACATGTCAACTAACAAACCTCACTCTATCAAACACCTTTAAAAATTCACAAAACAACAATATACTTTACATATATCATAACCTCTTCGATAATAAAAGTCAAAGTAAAAATATGATAACCCCAACCCATCCCAACCGTATATATTAATTGATTGAATCTGCATCGTCTTAAATTCTCGTAACATGAAAGTTGGTAGATATTTATCCACTCCATTTAACCTTGTGCACTAATCAGATTATATCCAAAAACACTCCTTTTGCGTAGATCTCATATTACACCGAAGACAACATTTTAAGAGTTTTAAATGTTTTTCACTTCATGTAGAATTTCGAAAACAATGTTTTCGCAAATTAATAGAAAAGCAATTTAATTGTTTTATTTTTAGATTTATATACCATTAAAATCAATCAAATTACTATCAAAATCAATATATGAACAAAATAAAATATTTAAATAATTTTAATAAAATTATTTATGTTTATTTTTTATGTACTAATTTCATAATTTTATATATAGTAGTTTAATATGTTAGTTTAAACATTTTACAAAATGATTAGAATTTTTTCGGTAATATTTGTTTGAAATTTGACAAGAAATTATTAGATTTGCATATTTGAGTGATTATTTTTGTATAATATGAGTGTCTCATGGATTTTTCAGCATGCTAAATATAAATATATTTATGCATTCATAAATGGACTTTAAACAATAAGTAATAATAGTTTTGTGCAGATATATGTCGTCGAAGACTAACAGAAAAAATCATTTCATAGAACAGTTAAACAACGCCATTCAATCTGACTTAAAAGATTAACAAGTTCATTACCATGGCTCTAGTTAACCTTACATTACCTATTAACACCTTGTTTTGTTTTTAAGTTGAAGTTAAAAAAAACAAATTAGAATAAAAAAACAAGAGGATGGCTCATTCATTGAGTAGTGAACTAAATGGAGACATATGAGATAACCCATGTCTTAGTATTAATTGGGGGGCTTACTCCATTTTTATTTATATTTTTTAGTTTAAAAGAAAAAATGTTTTTTTTTTTTTTTTGTAAATAAAAGTGGATCCTTATATTAATACTAGTTGCAAGCTTACAAAACTTCCTGTAGCCTAACTACGTTCACATAAATGCCTGCTGCTGAATGTAGAACTGCTATTAACAAAATTACATTCTGCGAATCAACAAGTACTGTAAACACATTAATGCCTGTAACTGAAGGTAGAACTGCAAACAAAATTACAAAATTACTTCCTTGGATTCCTTCCTCTTCCCTTCCGAGCGCTTTGGGACTTCGCTTTTCACGATTTTTTTTTTTTTTAATAAGTAAAAAAGAGGTATTACCTGCTATATTAAGTTGACAGAAAAACAGAGACAAAAATACACAGAGATATTATCGTGCTGTGCCACCAAATATGCTGCCATTTTACTGGAAACCAGCCTTGTTTGGTGCAAAAGATGTCTAGGAAGATAGGCTAAAATACTGTTTTTCCATCTGTCTTGCCCGAAGTAAACCAGGACAGATGGCTATAGATTGTCTTAACATTGAACATCAGCATGATGTAAAACTAGACTAGAAAAGAAAAACTCAATTACCCGGTGACCTGTCGCCCTTGTCCTCTTGACGCGCGTATTTGGCCAGAATGACAAACGACTGTGCACACGTTGGGAATTTTCGCTTTGCTGGAGCGTTGGAGTAAGCGTCAAGGAGCAGGTCCAAGTGCTGTCCCATGAGGAGGGCTCTGTGCTCCTGGTCTGCCATGTAGCCTCTGAGTTTGAACACGAGAGCCAGATGTTTTGCGCGAAGGAGTTTTGTGTTGGCGTTGTTCAATACCTCATCTTCGTTCGTTACCTTCTCAGCATGGCAGGTGGGGATGTCCTCACATAGCCTCCCTCTTTTTGTTTCTATTGCTTGAGGTTCCAGGGTGGTCACACTATCGTCCGGGCATGATATTTATTCTACATAACAAATTGGGAACTCTTCTGTAGGCTGTCCCTTCAGACTGCTTCCAGCCTGTGTTTCAGGCTCAGTGGCTTGAGGTTCCGGGGTGGTCGCGATATCCTCCGGGCATGGTATTTCTTCGACATAGAAAATTGGGATCTCTTCTTCAGACACTCCCTTCATACAACTTCCAGCTTGTGATTCAGGCTCAATTGCAGGGGTATGTGTGCTCCGCTCTATCGCAGGCTCAACTATAGTGGCATGGATGCTTTTCACGAAGTTGAAGGAACACTTACTTCTGTTCTTCCGAGGCCTGAACCTCGACTCTCTGCTTTCCAAAACCTTCGGGACTTCGTGATTCGAGACTTCACGAATTGAGACTTTGGAAATCATCACTCCCCAACTCTTCGCTTTCTAGAACCTTCGCGAATCGAGACTTCGCGATGCGAGACTTCATGAGTCGGGACTTCGTGATTTGGGACTTGGGAAGTCTGCACGCCCCGATATTCCAAGATCCGAACCTCGACTCTCCGCATACCAGATCAACAGTCCATAAGTCTCTGTGATCCAATGGTCCTGAACTTCCCTTCGCGAATCGGGGCTTTGCATTTCGGGACTTTGGAAATTGATTCGTCCTGAGCTTCCAAAACTCGAACCCTGACTTACCGCTTTCGGATCCAATGGTCCTGGTCTCCCCTTTGCGAGTCGGGACTTCACAACTTTGGCAGGTCCACTTTCGTTCAAAGCGCTAAGGCTTGTGCACTTTACTTTTGATGGACGATGATCTTTTGCGCTAACACTTACGATCGCCCGCTCTGCTGAGCTTCTGGTCATTTTTGTCTTAGGGGATTTTCTAAGTATTCAAAGGTGACACCCCTTCCAGGTTAGGGCCGTCCAACTGTGCCAACTCCTTGCATTGGAGCCAAAGGGGTGAGCTTTGGGACTGCTTGGAATCGTGGAGAATGATTTGCTGCATGGATTCAACCCCTGCATTGGACAGTCTGTCTGCAACTTTGTTTTCACTTCGTCGAATGAGAAAAAAATGGTTATTAATATGGAACAAATTTTTTAATTTAAAAATAATATTTTAATATAATATTAGATAATATGTAATTATAGGCTGGGATAATTTGCAAGTTTTGAGGTTCATTCTAGGTAGTGTTTCTATGGAGAAGGCCATGTTGCCCCATATTGCTTTTAAATGATAAAACAAGATGTACATTGAGTTGAATAATATGAATATGCCAGAACTATTATTATATGCATGTATGAGAATATCCCGAGATAAGTACCCATATTCCCTATGTAAGACTTTGGGTACTTTGTGGAAGTGCACAAGTGGTGTAAGGCTATGTGGGACAATGTAGGTATATGTGGTGAAGCCATAGTCAAGGCAATCAATTAGTTTCAAGGACACACGTTTTTCCTATGTTTCATCGAATTTGTATACAGTTTCATTTACATGATTAATGATTTGACTAATGATTGAACTATCTAAAGATGGAATGATTTTGGAGAGGGGCACATCAATGATAGAGATCAACGTCCTGGTAGAAGGGTTCTTCACATTTGTCATTGGCTACAATGATGCATTTCCTACTGCCTAAAATGAGATTGTAATTTTGATCTCTTATTTGGTTGCTCGTCAAGTGTTTGATGAAACGATTATTCGTTAGTCATTTAAAGAATTGTCTAAACAATTTTGCTTTAATGCCATAAATACCATGGTATCACAGATGACATACCAAGTGTTTATTGAAACATTTGCCTACAAATGGTTCAATCTAATGCATGAATGAATAGTGTGCGGCAACAAACATCCTCTTAATGTCAAGGAAGGGGCATCATTGATTCAAAAGGGTTTTGCTTGTAATGTGTTTGATGAAATGCCTTCCTATCAAGCATTTGATGAAATGTATGTTCTTTGTTTTTTCAGATGTTGACTTTAATTCCAAGGTAGCCTTTCAAATTATGGTTAGGTCCCTTTTTGCGAAAACTTTAAGTTTGTGGGTGCATTTTTCTAATTTGACATTAGTTTCAAAGTATAAACTGGAGCTATGACAAGGGATTCATGTGGCTCATCAATGATTATTCTATTAGGGAAAACAACTTGAAGATCAAAATCTTTTGTTTGTCTACTACATAGGTAAAGATTCAATTCTCATTTTGGTGTAGTGATTGCTTGAAGGGATAGTCGGTCATAGGGTGCCTTCAACCTCCAAACTCGTGCCTTTTAGAGATGCAATAAAAACAATTTTGTTGTTTCAAATGCTTTGAAGTCTACTACTCTTCCTAGTGCATATATAATAGAGCATGCTAATTAGGTGCTGGAGGTGGAGATCATAGCGTTGGAGGTAACTGATCTATATTCAACATATGAAAAAGATGTGGTTATTCATAGATTTAATGGGTATCGACCTCCTACCAACTTCGTACTAATGGATCCATTCGACTTGGACAAAGAAGTGCAATATCTCGCTATTCTCCAAAGGTTTTTTATTTTTCAGTTTTACAATCACGTTGATCCTCAAAAGTGTTTGAGGAGGTCATTTGTTTTGGGGAAGTGCGAGACTTTTTATAACCCTTCTTCCTAGAATTTGATCCTAACTCCATTTTAATTATTAGAATGCCAACTTAGGTTTGTCTTTTAATTTTCAATTACATTTTTGGTATTGATCAATTTTTGAGTTTGGGAATAATTTTGGCACTTACATAAAATTTTATGTTGAGATAGCTATACTAGGATTGTGCACACATGCTCATATCCATGCTGAGATAGACCTTAGTAATGGTCTTCTTGACAAAATGATTCTAAAATGGAAAAAAATTAACTGAACACAAGTCTTGGATTAGAGAACACAACATTCACGTGTAGGATATGTCAACTTCCAGAATATCTACAAGCTACTTGTCCCCACACATGATCTAATCCTCCTAGGAAAAAAAGGATCAATTGAAAACCAAAGAGCTAGAATTTTCTGGTGGAACCGATGTCAGATAATGACATTGAACAAAACAAGGTAAATCAACAACTACAAGTGCCAATTGAGGAATCCCCTCCTAGCTCGAGTTATAGAGTAGGAGATATGGATATAGAGATTTCCTCATTGAGGGAGGTAGTTATACCTGAAACCCCTCTAGGTGGAACAAAGAAACTTCATGAAACTGATACCTTTTATTCAGATAATGAACCGGTTCCCTCTATGAACCTTAATCTTTTCCCTTTTGAATTACATTTAGTTATTATGGCTCCTTCTTCAAAAGGGTGATAGAAGATAAAAAGAAGAAGGGCAAAAAGACAATAATTGAGGATTATTTCTTAAAGAGCTAGAAACGACATGTACATTAATTTTGTAATTTTAATCTTATAAATATAGTGTGCACCTATACTCATGTACATTAATTTTGTAATTTTAATCTTATAAATATAGTGTGCACCTATACTCATGTACATTAATTTTGTAATTTTAATCTTATAAATATAGTGTCCACTTATACTTTTCTAAATGCATCATACACTTGTACTTTTAATTATACTTTGAGCACATAAAAATGTAATTTTCTTTCCATAACGAAGTAAAAATTGTAATTTTTATTTAGAAAAAAAAATTAATCATAAAAAAAATATGGTTCCTAAAATAATATATAAAAAATGTCAATAATATTACTTATCAGATTAACTTAAAAATTAACATTAATATGTAAATTAACAAAACTTATAACACTATAAATCATCCCCATCTCATAATAATATTACTTATCAGGTTAACTTAAAAATTAACGTTAATATGTAAATTAATAAAACTTATAATAGTATAAATCATCTCCATCTTATTATCACTATACTAAACTTAAAAATTAACGTTAATATGTAAATTAATAAAACTTATAATACTATAAATCATCTCCATCTTATTATCACTGTACTAAAAACCACAATGAAACCTTCAAAAACTTATTTAAATTATCTTCAAAATATAATTTTGGAAAGTTTCTCGTTTATATTCATCAGTATATAAACATTTTACATAGCAGCCATTACATAATCCATCCCGGAGACCCAGCAGGGTTTGACCACAAGACCTCCTCCCAACACTTGGAGAAAGGTACCGTCTTACCAATCGCGCTGTCTCACGGGACTAGGCATTGTGAAGCTTATCCGGAAGACATCACCATAGTCAATACGCGACCTTTAAACCATTATAATATAATGTCTAATAATTAATAATCAAGAAGGATAATGTTATAAATTATAACTAGCATACCCTCGGCATACCATCTAATTGGGGAATGGAACGCCTAAAAAAATTATGTTTTTTTATGATCATCTTATTATACTTGCTGATAGGCATGGTATATAGTGTTGAGTTAGGTTTGACTTTCTATTAGTTCATGGTTGACCATAAAATATACACCCCTTTATCTAAAGTTTAAAAAAATAATGATTAATTTTAAATTTTAAATCTCATTTATTTGATATCTTATTGGCCAAAAACTTTGAAGTCTTATTGCTGCCTTCACTTCCCTCAATATTATTGTATTAAATATTTATGTCATCTAGTCATTTCATGCCAACTTCTTCTCTCCCTATCTCCTTAAACAATACTTTCATTATTATATTGGCAGGTATATGCTACCTAGTCGCCTTGTTTAATAAGAGAATAGATGATGAAAAAACTAATAATATAGTAATAAGTGTTTTTATGACCATCATATTTAGTGAGAGACTAGATGATGAAAAAACAAATAATATAAATAAGTGAATGGCTTAATAAAATTTTCCAAGTATATAGCAAAAATAAAAGATGTATACATTTTTTAATTCTAGATATCATCTAAAACTATTTGCTATCTAGATATTGAATCATAATTTGAAAATTAAATAAATCAGAAAATAACTTTTAATATACTCTTGAAGGAATGTCAAAAATCAAAGTACACATTTATCACAAGCTCACAAAAACCATTTAGGAGATGGATCTCAAACCTTGACATTAAACATATATGTCTCCATATACTTCATCATGAGTTTGTGAATTCTTTTGTTCATAGTTGCAGCCACACCATCAACGTGTATTCTATTTGAAAGATCTTATTTAGACTCTAGCAAACCAGAAATATGAAAGCACTATGATAAATGAAATGAAGCTTTTGTTCATAGTTGCAGCCACACCATCAACGTGTATTCTATTTGAAAGATCTTATTTAGACTCTAGCAAACCAGAAATATGAAAGCACTATGATAAATGAAATGAAGGTAACATCAAACTATGAATTGATAATCATTATGATAACTGAAATGAAGGTAAAGCCTCTTGCAACTAATTGTTATTTGTGAATATGCAACTAGCCATCATATTCTTTTAAAAAAAATATAGCATTTAAAAAAATTTGTTGATAATTCATAAAATAATAAACTTTCATTTTTATAATCTATAAAACATTATTAAAATTATCATAAATAGTTAAAAATAATTTACACATATATACATAATCACACTATAACTTTAAATGATAATAACCTTTAAGGGTTAGCTCAATTAGTATAGAGTTATATGTGAGTTTATCATACTTTGTTCGTTTCAAATGAGTTTATCATGCTTTGTTCGTCAAGGTTTCAAATTTCTTAATTACATGAGAAAATATTTGGAAATTTTCCACATATAATTTCTTCTAAAAACAAAATAAAAACAAAATGATAATACAATTAAAATAATTATAATATAATAAAAAAGATTGATGTCCATATACATAGACATATGGATAAATCACCAACCTTTAAAACATTATTATCAAAACTATTATAAAAAATTAAAAATAAATCTCTCATATAATTATTATTGATATGGATAAATCACCAACCTTTAAAACATTATTATCAAAACTATTATAAAAAATTAAAAATAAATCTCTCATATATATATTATTTTCAAATGTTAGTATGTAAAGTGTTATTATCATAACTATTATAAAAAGTTAAAAATAAATCTCTCATATAATTATTATTTTCAAATGTTGTAAAGTGATGGAAGAAAGTAATCATTATAATTTAAAACAAAAAAAATATTTTAATTTTAAAATTAAAAATAAATCTCTCATATAATTACTATTTTCAAATGTTGTAAAGTGATGGAAGAAAGTAATCATTATAATTTTTAAAATAAAAATTATTTTAATTTTAAAGTTAAAAAACAATTAAAAATAAATCTCTCGTATAATTACTATTTTCAAATGTTGTAAAGTGATGGA